>JACJUY010003583.1:38294-73585 GCA_014220935.1 Platorchestia sp. MABIK
TATTGCCGATAAGGTTTTCATTATCGATTAATTGGTTATCGCGATAACGTTTTTTCGTTATCGTGCCCACCACTGGGTGCAATAAGGATTAATGTTGTGAATGTTGAGAGTAAATTGAGTAGGTGTAAATTTTTATGTATTCTTTCTACATCAGGCTTCTACTTCTTGGATAAAAAAAAATCAGTTTCTCAGTAACTTGATGCTAAAAATAAAATCTGCACCAATAAAAGTAAAGGTAATGTTAAAGAGATCTGACTAATAAATTTTCAAAATTTTGTTGCTTGAATCATAGTAATTGCATTAAAATAAACAACTTTTATTCCATGCACTTTTTAAGAAAAATGAGTATTTAATGAGTTACACAGTGTGTTAATTTTTGTCTTTTATGGCAATTATAGTCTTCCAAGCAGCAAAAATCTTTGTTTTTTATTTTAAGTTAACGTTTTGGGTGGGTTACATAATCTAAACAATTTGATCTAAACAGTTGAACTAACCTGCGCCTTCAGAAAGAAGACTTTGTTCTTCTTCTGAAGATTCAGTTTTGGGATGTACTGTGATCGAGCATTTCTGCTCGTAGAGGGGCAGCGGGTATACGTAGCAGACGGTTATTTAGCAGTTTTAACCGTTATAGGTTGCAGACGATTACGCTGTAACTCGTTAAATATTCATTTGCAACGGAAAGTGCATAAGAGAGTTTTTTAATTTGATCTACAAACCATTATGCAAGTAATAAAAATTGAAGAATCGATTATTGTCTTCTCCTCAACGTTCATTCAACGTTTATTCGAGCGCATTCAAGCCATGAAAGACAAAAATTATCGTACCACTATAACTCAATAAATACCCATTTCCCCCAAAAAGTGCATAGACTAAAAGCTGTTTATTTTGATCTAATTACCATGGTAAAAGCAACAAAAACTCAAAAATTGATTGGTCAGTTCTCCTTAACATTTACCTAAGTAAATAAATTTAATCTATGGTGTATTAAAGTGTATTCTTATGAAAAGTATTTTACAATACAAATGACTTTTGGATAATGAAAAAAAAAAAGTTTATTTCTGAAAAGTTTATGCATAAAATAGA
This sequence comes from Platorchestia sp. MABIK, assembly GCA_014220935.1. Lineage (NCBI taxonomy): Eukaryota > Metazoa > Arthropoda > Malacostraca > Amphipoda > Talitridae > Platorchestia > Platorchestia sp. MABIK. The sequence goes on from JACJUY010003583.1 coordinate 39,378, forward strand.
AGCAATATGAAATTAGCTTTTTGTTGAAGTACCTGACTGGTTAGCTTCTAATTTTTGAAGTAGGTAATCATGTTATGCAAAAAGGACTAAAGTTCAAGATTAGCAATTTGGCTGTTGACCCTCTATTTGTATGCATCAGCCATTGTCCTGACATGAGGACATTGGCATTTTTAACTGATAGATGTTTGAAGCTGTAGGTATAGATAAAAAATTCTCAAGTTCATTATAGTATTACTAAACTTTTAAAAACTCTATTATTAAATAATTTTCAATGTTCAATCTCTAAAGAAGTGTTGCTGGATTACTTCTGTTTTACTGTGAATTGTCGAGTGTTGTAAATGTATGTACTATAATTCATTTAAATTGATTGAGATTTTCTACATACATGAATATAATTTAGATCAAACTTTTGGCTACCAAAGTATGTATTATGAGAAATACTCAAAGCAATACTCAATTGTGTCTGCAGCCTCCAGGTTTGAAAATTACTTTGTATGATCAGCTAATGAATTTGTTTTTATATGAATGCTTAGTTTGCGTTTGATGTTACATAATGGATTTTTGCCATAAGGGCTTCTGCAGTATATCATATATTATATTTTGCTCTTATATTCAAACAGTTTACTTATCAATTACTGGAAGATGTTTGTTCAATCACAGAAAAATGAGGAGTGTACTTTTTGTTTGTTTCCCGATGGCACTTCCAGGGTCATTCTTAATTCATCAGAGCTGGTGATGGTTGTATTTCATACTGACCATACAAACAGTTTTTTTACAGGATGTGTGCTCTGTTGATACAGCAATCATCCAAGGTTGTTGAAACAATTTGATTTTATGTAAAAAAATGTTGTCAAATTTCTTTTGCAATACTTTTCATGAAGATTAATATTTGGTTGCTAATTCAATCATGGGATCAGTGATGTACATTGCTATTCAGGCATCGCATCACATATTCTTCCGCTGATTTGAGTAGTAGTTCCAACTCCAGTGGTTTCTCTCTAAGAAGTACAGGTGGCTGATTTTAACCTAGACCTAGTAACTGGCCAGGCCTTGGGTGCTGGGTAGGCTGTATGGATGAAGGAACATGGGGTTATCAATGCTGAATTAAAAATTATAAGAGGAATTTGAACTTTGATGCATATTCAGCAGTAGTTTGATTTGCTATCCCACAAATGTGGAGCTTCTAATTCTTGATTTTATGTTAAATATTGTTGGGGATTTTTTTTTACAGGTAACACAGTCACAGCAAGTGAGTGTAATAGCCTGACTAAATGCTAGGGAAATTTTTCTATTGGCATTTCATTCAGTGCCTGTTTATTGCAGGTTGTTCTGTAATCAAAAATTCTTTGTGTATTATGATAGCAAAAATGAATATAAAAGTTCACTCATCATGCTGCAAGTATTGAATTGATATAATATTGAAAAATAATGGATCTTTTCCATTTTTATTTATGCACTGCAACGACAGCAGAAAGTGGAAAAGTAGCATTACCGCTAGGGCTGAAAAAACTAAAATAAAAATTACTATTGCTATTTGGATCCTTAATAATATTAGGTTACCTCATATTTAGATGCTGCTAAGTGTGTGTATTTTGGATTGGAATTTATAAGTAGTTTCCATGCAATGCCAGAATAATTGGTAAATATTGATTACTTCACACTAATCGACAATCAAATTTTTGTTGCACCTAGAATGGTAATGACATCAAATAAACAACTTTTCTTTATGCACTTTTTGTCGCAAATGAGCATTTAACGAGTTATAACGCTCGTTGTCTGGTATTGAAAACCGTTGGGAAGACTGCTAACTGAAATGGCACAAGCGTTACCCAGTTACATCACAGTTGAGGTCATGTCTAACATGACCTAACCCAACCTCAACTAAACTATCCTAACGTTACTAACCTAATCCAACCTAAACTAATCTAACCTAACATAATGTCCATTTGAGCCGTACAACAGAAAACGAACTGATTCTTGCCATTACAAACAACGGAACTGCTATGAAAGAGGAAAATTAACCCACCATTATAATTCGTTAAATACTCATTTGCGAAGGAAAGTGCATAGAAGGAAAGTTGTTTATTTTGATGTCATTACCATTTAAGAAACATTAAAAATTAAAAAATCCATTATTGTGAAGTCCTCAACTAATATAGAAGAATTTTTTATCTATTTGACTTGTCATTTCCCTTGTTCTGGTCCCTAGTATTGTCTGGATTATAATTTTATGTTTGTTATTTTTTTGTATTATTGCTTGTATGTCTAATGCTTTAGTTCATTTGCTATTTGTTTTAGTTAAGTTTTGTCTTGATGAGTGTAAGAGCATATCTTTTGTGTTTTTAGAGTATTTGAATATTTAATGATCGTAGGATGACTAATTATGAAAGACTTTTGAAATTTTCAGGTTGTTCTTTAGGGTTGTGTGCTAGGGTGATGCTCAAGGACAATGGCGTACAAAGTCAGGTGAGTGTTTGTTTTATTATCTAGAACATTTTGTCTTCAAAGAACTGTTGCTTTGTGTGGACTGATTGCATTCTTTCACTGTGAAACAATGTCATTCAGAGATGCTTCATATTAAAATTTTTTCTTTGTAAAATTTGTATTTAAGTTGATGTTTGATTCATGTTAGAATTTACTAATTTTGGAAATACTTTTTCAGATTGGCTGAGTTTGACACCATCCTCCAAGCTGATAAAATAAACTTGAGTAAATTGCAAGAGCTCTGCTTTGCAGGTTAGTGTGAAGTTGAAATTCAATCTACAATAATAGTGTTTGAAATTAAGATTACCCACTATATGGGTACTTAATAATTAGGCCTCTGTGTTAATATTCATTGTTTAGTATTATATCTAGACAACTGTGCATGCATTTCCGTGTATGGTAACAGTTTTCTCATCAGCACTTCAGCAAGTAATTGGAAGGAAAGAATTAGCCTCCCATTGAAAGTAAAGCTAATATTAGTTTTGAACTGTTTGTCTCACACATTCTTCATTAAAATGTTACTCTCAAGAGAATTCAACTATTGTATCTAGAGGGATTGGTTTTACCAGAGGAAAGATGTGAAGTTCCAAGCTAAGGGTGAGGTGGGCTGTCTGTTCAAATAGAATAGGCTTTTATTTTATTGCAGACTTGATTTTCTCAGTTCACTGCTGTTTTTCCTTCAGCACCTATTACTTTCTTTAACTTTTATCTTGTTTCATAAACTTCTTACAATCAGACTTTCTATGTGCAGGATGTGGCAACACATTTTGTGCGTAGATTCCCCATTCCTTTAACTCTACTAATTGCTACCTTCTTTCTTCCTTTTCCATTTTGAACACCTTTGTTAAGGCTTAAATTTACTTATCTAATTTAGTCTTATAAGAGTCACAAGTTCTGTTCTTTGTAAGTTATATTTCAAACATAAAATTGAATTATTCATAAAGTCTCTGTTACTATTTATGATATGCTGCATTGACGTTTGTGTACATTACCTTTGTTTGTCTTGCAAGCTAGCATTTAGAGTGGGTCTGTTTGGATTTAATCAAATTACTCTAGAATTTTAGATTGTTGGTTAGGGCATCAATTCTACCAAATTTTATTCAAGCCTCCTGCTTCAAGTATGTGTGTAATGATTTGCTGCCAATGTAAAACATGTTGCAGTTCTGTAGAAAAATGAGGAAAGGCTTTGTTATTAAAAATTTTTCCATTTAAACTGATCCTAAATGGTGGTCTAAAAATTTCTCATGCTTAATGTAGCATTCATTCATTTAGGTATGAAAACATTATAATGGTAAAATTTGATGCCTTTTATCTTCTCAAATATCATAGATCATCACTAGTTGTTTCAAAGCTGTCCAGTCAAATTACTACTGTCAAAATAATGTTGATTATGCCTCACTCTGTGAAGCTAAATACTCAAATTGATAGCTGTGCGTCATTTTTAGTCACTGCACTCAATTTTTACCATAGACTGTGGTGAGGAAGAGGAATTTTTGGATATTTCTTTGCATCTAAGTCAAATCATGGTTTTTGTGGCTTATATTAGATGATTTTCGAGATGCTCATTGCACAAAAAAGATAGGGACACAAAATAAGAGAATATTATACTTGAGGCAATTTTTTATCTGAAATTCATTGTATTTAAGGCTGGTGGTTTTGAATTCTACAAAAAATTACTGACACACATGCATTGATCTATTGGTAATGGAAAAATAAATCAATTTCTAAAGCAATTAACTGTTATCTCTGTTTATGAACAAAGTTTTACTTGCCTTATTATTTTGAAGGAGTTGTGATTGCTAATTTTGATCAGAATTTAATTGTTTCAAATATGATGGTGAGGAGAAGCATTTGAATTTATTAAAAATTAATGTGTTATGAAATATATTGGGCAAGAATTTGCATCTCATTGGCTAGCATACTAGGCTTTAAAATTGTGTCAATTTTTTCATTTTCTTGGTGAATCTAAGTTAATGAAACCTGTTTATTTTTTTGATGCCTGCCACAGTGATAAAAGATATCAACTAATTACTGAAATTGGATTCTTGCTGCTTGTTTCTGTCAAGAGAAACAAACATTACTGCAGAGCATCCATTTTGATCTAAAATCTTCTTTCTACAATCCCCTATTTACAATAAACAAAATCTTCCCTCACGATAAAACTAAATTCCCTAATGTACTATACCATGTGACTCAAAGTACAACCTCATAATCTAAGCAAAGGTATTATTTGTTTGTTGTACGTGTTGGTTAGCTATTACATGTCATTCTTTTGGTAGGAATTCCAGATGAAGGAGGCCGTAGAGCTCTGTGCTGGCGGCTGCTGCTGCACTACCTCCCTGTGGATCGCTCCTGCTGGCCCCAGCATTTGGTGGACAAGCGCAAGCAGTACCATGCTTTTGTTGGTGTGTCACATGGCTGCTGTATCTTGCTGTGACTGCTGTAATGCAAGCAGTTCCATGCTTTTGTTGGTGTGTCATGTGGCTGGTGTATCTTTTGCTCTGCTGGGCTTGTTGTTTCTGAAGCTTTTGTTGCACCAAAGGCTTGAAATGTGTTCATTTAGCTTCACGTCCTGCAGTTTAGGTCTGGGTATTACTAGATGGCTTCAAATTTAGTGTTTAAAAATTAATTCTTCATTTCTTCCCAAGTTTGAATGAAAAAAAAGCATGCTCATTTAGTGTTTTCTTATTGTGAATGAAAAGAAAAAGCATTCTAGTTTAAGTTTCCCATCTCATTTTCTCTGATCTGAAAGGTGCATGAGCCTTGAGTATGTTCTATTTTAGTCTCAGTTTAATGAAAATGTAGCACTAAAATAATATATTGTGTGATAAAAAGTTTTCAAGGAAGCTTTTTTTCCTTCAGGGGGATACAACTATTCTATCTATTGGAATTAACACTCCCAGGGTGAAAATGTGAGGTCCTGAGCAAAGAGTTAGGTGAGCTTTCTCTTTGTTGAAGTAAAATGTTTTTTGTCATGTAGAGAAACATTTGTTTTCAGTTCACTGCTGTCCTGTATTTCAGTACCTGCTACTTTCTTCTTCAACTTTCATCTTGTTATAAATTTCTTTCTCAACTTACTCTTTCTATGCCCCTTGCACATAGATTCTGCATTCCCTCAAATCCATACTTAATAGTACCTTCTTTCTTCTATGCTTTGGAATGCCTTTGTTGCGGTCAGGGAGGCTTGAACTAACAACTAATCTAATCTGTAAGGTAGCTTTGACTCTGATTTGCTTTAAATGTTATTACTCAGAAATATTTAGCATTTGAAAACGTTGAGTCGCTGTGAAGGACTGATTACCTGCTTTATAAGGTCAATAATTCAAGTTTTGATATTTCAGACCAGCTGCAATTTTGGTTAAATTATTGTTGCATCATTTTTCACCAGTTATGTAATATCCTTTATATCATGTTTTTGTTTCATCCCAAAGAAAAGGATTTTTCTTTATTTTACATGCTTGAAACTTTAAATAATTTTTTTCCTCTGTATTGTTTCAATATCACATTTTTCAATGCGTGTGCCATTATGGTTTCTCGTCATTACCGAGAGAGCTTTTGGTTTAATAATTTCACACTATTTGTGACTAACATTTGCATTGAGTTCTAACATTACTGCAATACGGCCTATCGGTGGGTCATGCTTAAGTTTTTCCTGCTGCGAAATGACACATCGATGGGGCGTTCGAAAAAGTTTTAACAATATATTAAAATTAATGGTATTGAATAGACCCAGTTAGTGTGTAGTATTTATAAAATATCTAACAACTTTTGAATTTAAATTTGAGTTAAATAATGAACTTCAGTTTAACCCACTGCAGTGAACGTGTCAAATTCAAATTTCATGGTAATTTTGTGTGGGTTCCTTGGTTTCTAATGTAGCCATTGTTTATCAGATGACATCGTTGTTGGTGGCAGCGTGAGCAACAGCACTTCGTCATCAAGTGAAGCCCTAAACTCTAGCTACAGCAGCGGTCGGGCGTCCGACACGTCCGAACTGGACACATCTGGTGCCAGTTCTCGATGTAATGACAGCCTCGACTCATCCGTTGTAGAGACTTCCAAAAAGCCGCCTTCGTCACTGCCTAACCATAAGAGATCCTATAGCAATAGCAGTTCTAAAACAAACAGCAGTAGCAGTAGCAACAGTCTGTGTAGTGATCACCCTCTTAATTTAAGCCCTGATTCCCAGTGGGGGAGTTTTTTCAAAGATAACGAGGTTCTGGGACAGATAGATAAAGATGTAAGACGACTCTGTCCTGACATGTGTTTCTTTCAACGTGTCACATCTCACCCTCGCCCTGACACCCCTCGCTTGTGTACACGTGTGTCTCACACACCCCTCCACGCTGCACCTCTGCCTGATAAACTCTCCTCAGCATACCCGCGCCTGAGAGGCGCTCATGCCCGCAAATCTCCGTCGCCTCCACCCGAAAACTTACCCGCTGGTTCAGAGGCTCATTGGGAGGTGCTCGAGAGAATCCTTTTTGTGTATGCAAAGCTGAACCCAGGACAGGGCTATGTACAAGGCATGAATGAAATTATTGGACCGCTTTATTACGTCCTGGCTTCTGCTCCTGCTGATGCAGAACATGCAGAAGCGGACACTTTTTGGCTGTTCACTTCACTGATGGCAGACGTGAGGGATCTCTTCATCCGGACGTTAGATGACAGCGAGAGTGGTATAGGGCGCCTCATGACACGTCTCATGAGCTGCTTGAAAGAACAAGACTCTGCTACCTCAGAACGGCTCACTGACCAGGGAGTCAAAGAACAGTACTTTGCATTCCGGTGGCTTTCTCTGCTGTTTTCGCAAGAATTTCCCTTGCCGGACGTGATTCGGATGTGGGACTCGTTGCTAGCGAGTCCTGATCGCCACAGGTGTCTCTTGTTGCTTGCCACTGCCATGATCACCCTGCAGAGGGATAAGCTGCTTGTGGGTGACTTTGCTGCAAACGTCAAACTCCTGCAAAATTATCCTCCGTGCGATGTCGGGGTAATTATCTGCAAAGCTGTTGAGTTGTCAGAGCATCTGCTCGTTTGAGAACTCTGCTTTGCTCTAGTGCTGTATTTATGCCTGTAGTGCTCTCCGCTGTGCGCTGGTCTCTATTTAAGCCATAAAATTCGATACTCCTTGCGTTTGTGCTATCTATATTTTGATAATTCTGAAGATTTATGTTAGGCTTGTTGGTATAATTTAAAAGAGCCTTCTTAGGTGCTTGAAGTAGTAATGGTGAAAAATATGGAAGTTCATTTTTGCATATGCTTATTAAGTTGGAAAGATCTGTTTTACCTGTTTATGTCAGTGTTCATAAGGGGTTACGTTGGTTCATGAGCCATCACAGGTTCAACAACTTAAATTTCGATATAGTCATCGATTCATTGACAGAGTTTGGGTCTTATATTTATTCTATTTAGTTTATTTTTGCAGGCGGGTGAAGTCGTTTAAAAAACTGCCATGCCATTTTATTTCTTCTGGTATTATTTTTCAATATCTCTTGATTACGACAATTAGAGGATGCATTGCTCCTTCTTGAGGAGTGCAATAAAATCAATAATCATTGACGCCAAATGAAGTGAACACGTTCTGCAATATGCTTGCCAGTAAATATTTCTTTAAGAAGGCAACTTTGTTTTCATGTTTATGTGTGCTACCACCTATCCCTGCTTATTATCAACGCACATTCTACTTTAATCTTGAATATCTTTTTTATATCGTAATTTGTTGAATTTTCTATAGTGTATTATTCACTCTTGAATAATCTGTTCCAGCACAAATGTCTGTTCTCAAACTTAGATTCATCAAATTGCAATTGTATGTGTGTGCGCTTGTATGTTATCTATTATTTTTATAACCTATAGTTGGAATTTCTGAATTTCTACTTTAGTTCTTCATTTTTACTACCTCTTCCATGTTTTTACATGGTGTATGATAGGTTCTGATATGGTTGTTGAGAATAGTAGCCCTGTAACTTTATCCTGTTCTTTTTTTTTTAGAATAAAATATGAAATATCTTTAACTTTTAGTAGCGCTGTAGTTTTTGTCTATGGAAAAGTGTAGCTACTATATAGAGTACTGCACTACAATATGGTTCTATGCCTTCATTTGCAGCTTCTACCATATATCAAATAAGTGTACTTCTTTCATCAATTTAGAGTATCATAGTTTTTGTTCAGATCGATGTAGCCAATTGGGTGTGCATTAGTTGCGTTTTTAGCGTCTTCTCGATATGTTCTTAGTTACTTGTCAAATTCATTCATTGTTGTGGGTTTCAATTTTTGGTGTTGCCAGGAGTGGATTCGTGATTTCTCATTGAGACATCAGGCTCAGGTTCTGAACTTACAAAACTTATGCCTGAACAAGCTGCTCTAGTTGGCATCTGTTTTTTCAAGTACGTTTTTCATCAGGAGGATAAAACTATTGTATACAGGGGAATTAGTGGTTACTCTCTTGGAAGATGTGTGGTTCTAAGCTGAAAGTTACGTAGGCTTTTTTTTTGTCTTGATAAAATGTCTTTAAAGTAAAAAAGGTGTGTCCCCGCACCTCGTGCATAGTTCCCTTGATTTCAAATGATTATATAGCAATGATAATTGTACTAGATGGATTTTCTATAGTGTTTCTGTCTCATTCACTGTCAAGTTATTGAAAAAAACACGTCGGTATTCTATCAGGCTGAGGTATGGGGTGATGCGGCTAGTGGCGAATTGTGCTAGTGGTGTGGAAAAGAAGACTTCTAGTTTTGTATTATAATGAGCCTTGACATGCCTCAATATTGTCACCATTCTCAATGAAAAGTATCTTTTCGTAGTACAGTGCGCTCTTACGCAGAAGAGTGTTAACTAATTATGTTTTACCTTTGGATCAAACTGCTGAACTGTGGATGTTTAGCATGAATTTACACTTGAGATTACACTGGCAATAGCTCGTAAACATCCAGTGTTGTGTGATAGTTTCCAGTGAATATTTTGAAGCTTATAATTCAATTTTTAATTTTCTGTTTGGCCATGTATCTAATTTCTTACCAAGTTTCAAAGCTCAAGCATTTTTTTGGTAAATAGTAAAGTGAAGGTTTTGTGAATGTAGCTCATTTTGCAAATTTGCTGTCATTTTTGTGAAAAAATACCAGGTCTTCACTGGAGCTTTGGTTTATGTGAGGTTTACAATGTTTCATTCATTCATGTTGCAATGTTATGTAGCGGTTGAAATGAGTACAATGGGAAATTTTGATACTCGAATTTGGTACAAATTCATTCTGTTAGTGTTCCTGCTGATGCGTTTTTGTGAAAGTTCGGAAGTTGTAGATTTGTTCAGAAATGATCTATAAATGTGATGGCTCATAAGGGCGAGTGATGTGAATTTGTGATCTCGACGCGGTGCAGGTGTTCAATTTAAGATTGTATGCAAACTGGTATTTGATTTTGTGTGTGTGTTGTAAAATAACAGTAAGATTACGATGTGAAAAATTGTTGACTTTGTTATGAGTTATGAAATAGTTATGAATTTTATAATAAGTCTGTTGAAATTGCTTAAAGACTTTACGCCAATTCAGAGTTTCCAATGCCTTGAACTATGGCCAAGACGTATTTGCGTGTGAACAAGACCTGCTGAAATTTCTTTCTCGTTACACAACTGCCTTACACTTTTGTGTCGTATTTCACTGAACAAAGTATCCAGCTCACTTTCCGTTTTCTTAGTTACAACTGTTGATAATCGCCCTGTATTTTGTTTTTTGCTTTATTTTTCATACCGCACTAGCGGTTTCATCTGCGTCATCTCGGTATATATATGTTGTTCTCTAATCTTCAATTAGTCCTGCTAAGAGTAGAATATCTGACTTGCTATCTCGAGAATGCTTTTTTGTGTGTGCCTCGCTTTTTTGCTATTTATGCTCGTAAACTCGTACCATACTCTCTACTTGCTCCTCGATTACTGTATCTGTGAGCTAGTGTCGTCCCTCTCATATGTCTATTGTTGATAGGTGTATACGTGTTCGTTTCCTATCGTGATACTCGTACTAGTTCCTTGAGCCTTGTGAGGGCCCGGGCTGAGAGTTAGGTAGGCTTTCTTTTTGTTGAAATAAAATATTTTTTGGTATGTTAGGGACCACTTTTTTCGGTTCACTGCTGTCCTGTTTTTCAACACCTACTACTTTCTTCTTCAACTTTTATCTTGTTTCATGATCTTCTTTCCCAACTCACTGTTTCTATGCCCCTTCTGCATAGATTCCGCATTCCCTAATTTCCACACTAAATGGTGCCTTCCTCCCTATCTTCGATACGCATTTTTTTTGTAGCGGTGAGGGAGGCTTAAACTAACCTAACCTTCCTTGAGCCATGGTGTGGTTCATTACTTCGTTCGGCTCTCACTCCTCGATTTCAAATCATGGTGTTCTGTGTCTGTCAACATCTGCCATGTGCTAGAACAGAATGGAGCGTCACTATATTCGCTTTCCACACTCATTTTTCCACACTCATTTGACTAGTTCCATTCCTTCGTTGAAGTTAATTACTGGTTGATTTAACTCACATGCTTGTTCTGCAACCGAACGCAGAGAGATACAACTCTTGAACTTACGGGAATCAACGCTCCCAGGGGATGTTGTGAAGTTTCGAGCGGAAGGTGTGTATGAAGGACACCTGCTGGTATTTCTTTCTCATTATGTAAGTACTTTTCACTTCTGTGCTGTATTTGACTGAAATCAAAACAGGCCTTCTTTTTGTCGAAATAAGTTTACGGGATGGACTTTGGAGCCATTTACTTCCCTCTACTTTTTTTCCACCCAATTCGCACCTACTTACTTTGGCTCTACTCATTTGCTCTCTGATATCGTGTGGGTCTCTGATACGGCGAGTAAACCATAAAATGTGAGTTTTTTTGATTTGGTACGTACCATTTGTTTTTCATTTCAGTGCTTTATTTTTTCATCATTTATTACTTTCTTCTTGAACTGTAATGTCGTTTCTTGAACTTCTATCAATTATGCTGTGTCTATGCACAGATTCGTGCGTAGATTTTCCACTCCCTTAATTCCGTACTAAATGGAGCTTCCTTTCTTCTTCTCATTAGAACGCTTTTGTTGTAGTTAGGGAGACTAATTCCATAATCTATCCGATCAGCTATTATTTTGAGGCTTGATTTATAAATTTTATGTCTATGTAATTTTGCCCGTATACATCGTTTTTTGTATTAGTTTAATTCCGTCGTTTTAGTCTAAACCTGTTTTTAGATGCAGTATATACTCGTATATGTCAATTTTTCAGGACATTTGTTCCCTATACATTCCTTTTTATCCCTTATAATGTGGCTGTTGCGAGTCCCCAGAATTTTAATTATGCTTAATTTTATTTTTATGTTTTTCAGCACAATTCAGGTGACATTCAATGCAGGAAAGCACTTGTAAATTCTAGATCATTTTTGTTCGGAGTAGAAAGTTGTGTATATTTTGCTCAATATTTTTCTTGATGTTAAGGTTAGAGCGTAATTCTTTAGAACTTCTTTCTTGATATTATTCACAGGTTAAGTTTTTATGTTTTATATGACGCATTTACGGGCAGTGATTTTAATTGAACAAAATTGCTTAGCATTGATTGCGATATTAGTTTTCGCTGACGGCTGCATTGGTGTGAGAGCACTTAACTCCGTAAATATTTTATTTTTAAATTTGCATGTTCAGCATAATCCCTCTTATAAAATAAAAACAAGATCTAGAGTAAAATCGAACATTACGTATATTGCATACGTTTCGGAATTATTAAAATTCCATCATCAGTGCTGAAACAGGAGAAAAAGAAAACTTTAAGATCCTAATAAAAACAAAAATATCAATATATGTATTTATGTTATTATTAGTAGCTTGAGAAAGTTCTTTTTTTCCTGTTTCAGCACTGATTATGGAATTTTGATAATTCGGAATTGTATGCAATATACGTAATGGGCGTTCATACTCTTGTTCTTCTTTTTATTCTACGAGTAAGATTTCTCTACGAATTGTCCTATTGGAAATATAATCTCATAACTTTTAGGCCGACAAAGGCGAATCTTGCTAAGGTGGTTTTGAAGTTACTATCTTCAACAAATAGTTTATATGTTACGGAGAACATTAAACAAAAACATAACTTTATAGAGCAACCACTGCAAGAGATTGATAGGAAATGAAAAAAAAGGTCAAGTACAAAATTTATTTTCTCGCATAATTTCACGTTACATTCAGTTGAAAACAAAATTGAACAACCTTTTGATAGGCGTATGTTTGATGTACATATGTGATTGTTTAGTGTATTAGGTGTATATTTGGTGTTTTCCTTTGATTAATGTGTTATGTGTTTGAATTGTGTGCTAGGAGTGTTCGTTTGGTGTGCGTGCATGTTGAGGTGTGGGTCTGCCTGCATAGATGTGTGCGGCAATGGAGGTGTGTGCGAGTGCCAATAGATGTGGAAATGCATTTAAGCGCAGATGCGTGTGTGAGTGTAGCTGTTAAGATTCAAGTGAAGGTGTGTAGTTCGAGGTGTGAGTAACGTGTTCGTGCGTGTGTGGACATGTAAAGGCGTAAGAGTCTGTGTGAATGAATAGATGTAGGGAGTATGCGTGTGTAAATAAATTTAAGGGTTTTATGTTGGCATGGCGTTTGTAAGTGGTGTGGTGTGCATAGAGTATTTTTTTCGCGTTTTGAGTAAGCGACTGAGTGTTATAGGTGTAAAAGTGGGCTGCAATGAAAAAATTTATGGTCATATGTAATAATGATTAAACTTATTTTAAACGTATCGAAACTACACAAAAGTGAGAAAGAATATATCTATATTCCCATGAGTCACAAGCGTTTTGTATTGTGGGAGAAAATAGCTGAATGCAGATAAACAAATTAACATAAAATTCCGTTTAACATCAATCTCCCCAAATGCATGAAATTCACTTTAAACAATTAACGCTCATTCAGGAAATTCTGTTTCTTTTCTTGTGTTGATTACGCTCAACCTATCAAACATCAACAGAAAATACATCATCACTGCAAACATCTCAATTACCGGCACTTGTGACATTTTTGTAATTTGGGCTGTTTTATTTGATGAAATTTAAAGTAAATTTTTTCCACGATGTTGAATACATTTTCCTATTAATATAAGAAAAACTATTGCTACAAAGTTGTACCTATCTTCGATCCCATTTTCGGTACATGAACTAACGGTATCCACAGGTATGAATGTTTCATCATGCACTGACGAAACTTACAAACCGAAGATTCTCACACGAGTGCCCCCTCGTGCCATCCCGCCCTTGTTGTGGGGAGGGGCTGGGCCTTCGGGGAGAATTGGTCTCCCCGGCCGATTCAATCATGTTGGGGTGGCTCTGCTGGGGTGGCAAAACCCAAGCTCAAGGTATAACTGTTCTGATGAGCTGAATGGTCGCCGGGGTTAAAAGGCGGCAATAAGCAGTAATTTCAGCTCTTTCCGTCTTCGGATTGGCAGAGCTCTCTCTAGGGCGGGCAACTGGGAGTTAGATTCTCTTACGGACCCGCCGTTTTTGAACAAGCCTCTCCATGGGCGATAACAAAACTTCTGAAAACTCCTCTCAGGAGATGGGGCCCCCTTCTCAACCCCAGCCTTCACGATCTCTCGGTAATGACACGGCGCCTCCTTCGGCCTCTGCTGGGATGCCTAAAAGGACAACCAGCCCTACCTTTCCTTTGATGACCTTGAGCCCCATGTGGAATTTCCTCTGACCGCTCCAAGGGTGATGACTGCTGCACCCTTCAATAAAGACAGCGATTCTTACTTGACTGCAGAGAAACTTTCTGAAAACCCAGATGGCCCGAAATATGAAACCCTAGAGCCCTACCAACCAGCTTATAGAGGACGAGACCGACGAGCCCGGAGACCACGAGTCAACAGCTCTATCTCCTTCCCGCCGCTGGAGGAACAGGGGCAGGGACCTGTATATAAATGATTTTACCATATTTCCTCACCTGCTGATGTGAACCTGTCTACCATCAACGTTATTAGGGCTAATGACGAGATAAAACGAACTATGGAACGCCCGCTCAAGAATATTGATGAAGCAAGATCAGGGCAGCTGATAGTGGAGGTCTCAAACCAGGCCCAGAGTCGAGCCATCATGAACCTAAGATCTTTGGATTCACACGAGGTGACAGTTGAACCACATAAAACTCTTAACCAAATAAAAGGCACTATTATGGAAATAACCCCAAATTTTCACCCGGTGAAATCCTCGAAGGACTCGAGAGATATAAAGTGCTTGAGGTCTACCAGACGAAAAAGAGTCACTGGAGTCCTGATCGACCAACCAATTTATATATTAACCTTCGATGCATGTCAGCTCCCCGCTGAGGTCTCAATAGGATGGGTAAAGTGCTCCGTCAGGCAATATGTGCCCAAGCCCAGGCACTGTTTTAAATGCGAAAAGTTTGGACATGGAGCTGGGACGTGCAGAAGTGACGTAAGTACCTGTTACCACTGTGCTGAAGAATTGCATGAGCTAACTTGCTCCCGACCTGCTTGCTGTTCTAACTGTGAAGGACCTCACCCGGCCTCCTTCCTGAGTTGCCCAACCTATAGGCGTAAGGAAGAGATTATGGCCCTGCAGGTTAAAGATAGATTATCTTATGGTGAAGCAAAGAGGAAAGTAGCCGCCCGCTATGTCAGACAGAACACTTCCTTTGCAGACATTCTCAAGTCTACAAATGTGACTGCGACCCACCGAACAGGCCGCTCGCTAACCACCATGAGTGCTCCCTCCGGTTGGAGGCCCTCAAACTCTGCTTCAGAGACTGTGCCTGCTGGTACCCTGGAAAATATCACTGCCTGTCCAAAAGTGAGCCTCTCAACGGAGAGCCAAGACACTCGAAATACCGAGCAGATCTCTACACCGAATCCTCATAACAAAAATACCCCAACTTGGATCAGAGGAGACCCCCCTTCACCCCCCTCCCACTAATACTACCTGATATAAACCCAAGGGATGCTAAGAACACTACTGCCGAAGACCGAAAAACTGAGAAACTCAAGACTCACCAACCGATTCGAGGCTCTCCAACCGAGTCAAGCCTCGAATCGCAGCAAGGCCAAATATTACTGCCCCTGACGCAGTTCATCCCACGAGCCAAACCCGAACTCGGAAGCCATCTGAAATGGAAGCGAGTGCTGGAATCCCTCGAAAGCGCCTTCAAAGCGGAACACCACCGAAAGTTCCTTGCCACAACAAAATCCCAAAATGGCAATTAGATTCTATGCATGAAGAAAAAACATACCCAATGAGTAGAAAGAACGTGACCTCACAGACCCATCTCTTCAGAGATAGTTTTAATAAACCCTCGCAGCCTTACTCGCGGAGAATGCATTCTCTTGACAGAGTCACTGAAGTCCAAGTTGACATCAGCGCTGACCTCCTTAAGAAATATCCTCCTCCTCCTCCTCCCCCTAACCCTAACCTTCCTTCGAAGTCCCCGCCTGAAACCTCATTGCAGGTTTGAGGAGAAACCAGAAGGATGTCAGACGGAGAAAGACCCATTCCTACCATTGTAAGCCAACCGATTCGGAATTTAGAAACAGGAAAAGATCCGTCAAGGAATATTCCTTAATGTCGCTCAATGCACAATATCATACAATGGAATTGCCGCGGTTTCAGACGAAATTATGAAGATTTGCAAACTATATTACGAGAACACCAACCTGCATGCATATGTCTACAGGAGACCATGCTTGGTAATATCAGGCCTGGCCTCCTCCAATCCTAGCCCTGTTCCTGGCTCCGGACTTGCATTTTCAATCAGGTTTGACGTGCCGCAACTTAAGATAGATATACAGTAAATTCACCCTTTCAGGTATTGGCAGTTCGAATCAAACTTGGCGCGATCTATCTCACCGTGTCTAACATATATATTCCCCCGAATCTGGCTCTCAATCTCGACGACTTACTCAATATAACCACGCAGCTACCTCCTCCGTTTCTACTGGCTGGAGATTTTAATGCTAAGCATGCTGCGTGGGGTAACTATGGGCGATCAAAGAGGAAAAACCATCGAACGATTGATCTCCACTACAGACATATGTCTCCTAAACTCAGATATCATGACTCTCATCCACGTCCAAACTGGCTCCTTGTCGGCTATAGACCTTAGCCTCTGCTCACCTGAAATGTTCCCGGATATTGAATGGACCATACTGGAAGAAACCCATGGGAGTGATCACTTCCCCATCATAATGACCCTACTGACCCGCCATCTCGTTCATACTCAGCCGCGCTACAAACTCCACCGTGCTGACTGGAGTACCTTCGAAGCGCTGACTTCCCTCGAAGAAGAGGAAGTCCAAAGCGTGGATGATGCCTCAGAAAGAATCCGAAGGACTATTAATGACGCCGCATCCGTCTCCATCCCGCGCTCAAGAGGCGGTTATGTGCAACATCGGGTGCCCTGGTGGAATGACAACTGTGCGCGTGCTAACTATGAATGGAAAAAAGCTTTACGACGCTTCCAACGCAGTCGCACGGTTGCAGATAAAATTCTTTATCAGAGAGCGAGAGCCAGAGCTTAATTCGTTAAGAAGGAAGCCAGGAAACAATCTTGGCAACAATACGTCCCCTCGCTGAACACCGACACACCAACCTCCAAGATATGGCAACGAATTCAGAAAATGAAGGTGAAAAGCCGACAAAAACTGCCATCACTTGAAATAAACGGAGAACTGGTATGTGACCTAGATCGCGTAGCCACCCATTTAGCTGAGCATTTTGCGGGAATTAGCAGCGGGAGACATTACTCGCCTACATTTATCCAATTGAAACAAGAGGAAGAGGAACTTGATTTCACAACCAATGAACAATACGCCTACAATTCGCCAATTACATATCTGGAAATATTTCATGCCCTTCAACAATCGAGAAACACCGCACCAGGACCAGATGGAATATATTATAAAATGCCGAAAAAGATGCACCCTACAGCCGTAACATATCTCCTCTCTCTTTACAACAAAGTCTGGGAAACGCACTCCTACCCTTCCACTTGGCAATTAAGCATAATAATAGCCTTTGCAAAGCCCAACAAAGCCCCCTTCAGATGCGACAAGGTACCGCCCAATAGCTTTGACAAGCTGCTTGGGAAAGCTTTTAGAGAAAATTGTTAACATTAGACTGATGCGCCATTTGGATTCCCAGGACCTTTTCAATTGGGTTTCCACCTCTGAGGGGTATTACTGACGCTCTTGTCAGACTTCAAAACCATCTTATCAAGCATCGCATCCAAGGCAAACACAATAAGTGTATTTTTTTTCGACATGCAGAAAGCCTACGACACGACTTGGCGATTTGGAATTCTGAAGAGGGTACACGAGCTCTGTATAAGAGGCAACTTGGCTTTTTATCTTCGGGAATTCCTAAGGCGGCTGTATCGAATGCCCTGCCAGCCAATATCTCATGTTCGTTGTACGTCGACGACTTCATGATCTATGCCTCCTCGAGATACATACCTGCCGGCTCTAACCCGTCGTATACAGGATGCAGTTAATAGAGTAAATGCTTGGGCTCGGGACCATGGTTTCACCCTCTCCACTGAAAAAACCGTGATGTTACACATACAGCCCAACCGTACCCACGAACCTATTCCCGAGCTACTCCTCCAGGGTAGGCCAATAAGACCTTCCCCTACTGTGACGTTTCTGGGCATGATCTTTGATGACAAGCTGTCGTGGAAACTTCACATAAAGGCTTTAAAAGGAATCTGAACCCGAAAGCTAAACCTTTTAAAATGTCTCTCTAAGCTGACCTGGAGAGCAGATCGAGTGACCCTGCTGAGAATTTACAGAGCTACCATCAGAGCAAAGCTCGACTACGGATGCATTATTTACCAAGCTGCAAATATCTCCTCCCTATCATTATTAGATCCAGTGCACAACACTGCTTTGAGGCTATGCACAGGTGCCTTCAGGACATCGCCGGTTCTGAGTTTGCTCGCGGAGAGTGGCGAGCCAGCCCTGCAGTACCGTCGAGTGCAATTAACGCTGCAGTACCTCGTGCGGCTCAAGCAGGTCCCTGCCTCGTCTACCTGGGGCAGTGTGGGGGGAGACGCTCAAACTGATGATGCCTTCCCCTACTTTCTTCGATCATCCACCGATTACGGGATTTTACTGGGTCTCTCACAACTCCCGCCATTTGAGATCTCCCCGGTGCCAAAGAGAGGAGAGCCGACTTGACGGATCCCAATAGAAACTTTTTGCCCAGCTCTTGACTATCCCAAGAAAAATGACCAGACAAGTGTGCTACTGCGGCACCTGTTCACTGATCACCTACTACAAAATCATCATGATGCTGTCAAGATATATACGGACGGCTCAAAAACCGATGGTGCCGTCGGGTGTGCCGCGGTCACTGAGGAGCGAACGGTGATGCACAGGTTACTTCCCGAAGCCTCAATTTATTCTGCGGAACTTCTTGCTATTCTCGCCGCCTTACGTATCGTAGAGGAGCGTGAGATCCAGGGACCATATGTAATAATATCAGACTCTAAGGCAGCCCTTCTAGTCATCAGAAAATATAACTTGAAGCATTAGATTGTTGCTGAAATTGCCTGCAGCCTCGCGCGACTCTCCCGCACTCAGAAGCGCGTGTGTCTGTGTTGGGTGCCTGGGCATGTTGATATGCGCGGCAATGACAGAGAGGATGAAGCCGCGCGTCAAGCCACGGGCTCTGCCATGCCTCCCCAAAATACTGCAGTCCCATGCCGAGATTTCTATCCTCTAATCAAAGCAGCGATTAATGACGTTTGGCAACAGCAGTGGGACGACATCGATGAGAACAAGTTGCGAAAATACAAGCAAACCGTCCGAGCCTGGCCTTTCTCGAGCCATCTTAACCGACGACTCAAAGTCTTGCTGTGTCGCCTGAGAATCGCTTGACGCATAAATACCTCATTGAACGAAATCCTCAGCCCCTCTGCGGCGACTGCTTGGTGCCGCTTAATTACGGTGCGCCACCTGCTAGCGGAATGCCCGAGCCTTGCTAACTTCCGCTTGCAATATTACCCTGCGCTGCCTAGAGATAACCATGATGCCTTTTTAGAGGGTATGCTGGGAGACCTCCCTGTGGCACCTTTAGTTTCGATTCATTAATTGCTTTTCTTTCTGATGCTCATCTTATAGACAAAAATATAAGTCGCTTGACGATATTGCACAGCCTTTATGAATCCGTGGCTCTTTGAGCTGAACTTTTCAATATTGGCTTTCCTGACTCATTGTCCGTTTAAAGAGTTTTTATCTCTCCTACGTGAACTCTCCGGAAATCAACCACTTGATTGGACACTGTGAACATTGAGATCTTCGGCGCGTTATAGTCTTTGCTACTGAAGCGCTAGAAACCTGGTTTTACTATTACTTACTTACTCACATGAGTGATTGCTGCAAAATTATTCTTTGAACTTTTCCCTCAACTTTAGGATGCTGCGCATGTATTGGAGTAATTGACCATCTGTTATTTAGAATTAAGCATGACAACCCCATGTCACTCGAAGGCGGCCAAGCAGCATCCCTCCCGTTTCGTTTACTGCGCAACCATTGCGCATCACTTGAATTCAACTATATTTATTTATTGCCACCTTCACATCATCTCTAGTTATTGCTCTTTAACTGAACTGCTAGTTTCAATTACCTACGCATAGTGAGTGTGACAAATATCTCATACTCACCTTTGTCTTGGCGTTTGTATATAAATATAGGCTCACATTGTTACGTACATAAGAATCAATAAAATCGAATATTTGCCTGCCCTAAGCGTTCTTTCATTTAAAATTTTAAAATTTTCTGTCACTGTCCTTATGAACTGAGGGCAGTAGCTATGCTTGGTTACAAACCATGGATGTATAGCTGCTCATTTGTCGAATTTTGGCTCCTCGAGTGTTAGGTTGTTGGAGAAGATAACCTCGGCGCAGTGCATTCGTGACTGCTAACGGAGCTTTCGTGAATTCCCATTCAGCAACCCACACCTGCAAAAAACGACGACAAAAATTGAAATTAAATTTGCGAGCGTTAGAGTATGACGGCAACCAGATATTCATCGATTCTATTGTTAAAGATTAGATATGCTACATGTAAGTGAAATCATGAAACAATGTGCTCTATTTTCAGCTCCTATTTTGAATGATAAATTTATAAATTATGTTTATTATAAAGTAAGATTAGATTATTTGTTTGTTTAAGCCTCCCTAACCGCTACAAAAAAGCGTATCGAAGAGAGGAAAAAGGAAGGCACCATTTAGTACGGAGATAAGGGAATGCGGAATATATGCAGAAGGGGCATAAAAAACGTAAGTAGAGAAAGAAGTTCATGAAACAAGATAAAAGTTGAAGAAGAAAGTAGGAGGTGCTGAAAAACAGGACAGCAGTGAACCGAAAAAAGATGGTCCGTAACAAAATAAAAAACCTTTTCTATTTTAAAAAAAGATTGCCTACCTAACCTTATGCTCGGGACCTCACATACTGCTGTGCTAATTCCCATAGATACAATAGTTGTAAGTGAAATACCCCTAAGGGATTATAAAGTAAGCTATTCGACTATAACAGAAGACGAAGTGACTTAATGACGCCCAGTACTGCGAGGAACATGATTCATTTTTTTAAACAAGGAAAGGGGTAGGAATTGACACGCTGAGTCTTCACGACACTAATCATCGTCTATGATAAAAGAATTTTTTTTTCCATGATATCGACATCATTAATGCCACGGAAGCAGGTATGCAAAAGGTATTTTAAATTCTTTGGTGCTAGTTAACGAATGGTAGATGAACTTGAACACTTGAATGCAATATAAGAACACGTGCTATAGCAATTCATAGAAAATTTAGTACGAATATCATTGATGACAAAAATACTCTGACGAGATAATATCAAAGAACTTGTGTAAAACTAATTCGTTGATTCCCTGCCCATATCTTATATAATAATGAAAAATCAAAGTTAGAGACCAATATTAAAACATACACATGCAGAATCTCCCATTACTACAAACGGGGCGAAGCACGAAGTGTATTTCTAAGAAAGATACCAAAAATCTAGCTAGTGCATCTGAATGGGACCGCTAACTCCCTAAGTAATCTACTTACACTAATACAGTAATTTTAATACTCATTTTTGTTTTAATATTGGAAAGTAGAAATAAAATTTCAACACTATGTAATTTACACTAAAATTTTAACACCCGCTCATTGAATATAGAATTTAGGGCGAAGGCTGTACTTACGGGTTGTACTGATAAGAAAACGTGCTGGAAAAATGCTTCGTTAACGATGTTACACCGTATACGGCTTCAGAATATAACATTCAATAGAACACAGTGGCTTTAATTGATGCAGAGTTCTAAAAACTCTGTTATAGTTTCAATTTTTTATATCTACTCTACTAACTAAAAAAAAATTTCGACCAATTAATCTAAAACAAACTTTTATTATCAAGGAAAACTCACGTTGATATTCGCTCTCGTCGTCGTTTCACAGTCTTTTTCTCGATCACACAAGAACGTTGCGTTTAACGAAGCCGTGATCGAGAGCTCGCTAGAAACGTGGAGATCTATCTTATATCCGAAAATAAAGCAAATGTCATCAGGTGCAACTTTGTCCAGCGAGTACTCGTTCGGCACGAGCTGCACCTGGTTTGCAAGTGCTTTATAAGCCCAACTGCCTGGACCTGCTTCCGGTTCCATTATATCTGGCTGACGTCCATACTCCGACTCGGATCGAGGTTCAGGTTCTTCTAGGATTTCAGGGTCTTCAATTATTTCTGGCTCCAGTAGAGAGTCCGATATGAAGTCTGCCTCCCACCCAGGTCCTACCACGAGGTATGGGCCCGGCCCAAGCCAAGCATTTAATTTCGGAGCTGCACATTGAAAGAAAACATTCAGTGGTGATAAAATCGACGTGAAGTTGCGTGACTTCTCTTGACGCTCCAGAACTGGCAAATAAAAATTAAAAAAAAACTGGAATTAGTTTAAAACCAACTCAGTACATTTTGAGCAGTTCTAATACTTTACCAAGCCGGAATTTTATTTAGCTTCACCAAAAGTACTTAGCAGTATTGAAAAAGTAATCGAATCACTGGCAAAACTGCGTATAAATAATCATCATGAACACTTGTACAATTGAAATCCCGTAGAGGGACAGAAAATTACATTAATTAAAGATTTATTTTTTATTTTCAGAGTTGAGCGGTTATCATATGAACTCAGAAGTTTATGTTCAAGCAGCACCATGAGGGTGTAAAATTTAGGTATCTCAGTTGACACAGCACTCTGTGCAAGAAAAGAAGGCGGAAGCATCTCGATGAGATGAAAGCGTAAAAGTGAAAAAAACGAGTGAAAACGAAGGCACTTGTGCAGATCAGTTGCACGGTACGTAGGCCTCCCACGCGAGGGAAGAAGTGAAAGAAAGAAAAATGAGGTCTAACATTACCACAAATCTAAGCATGCAACAGACCACAAGCGTCCGAGAAAAACCAAATGCAAGGCTGAACATTTGGAACATTAAAATGAAAATTTTTCGTCCGTACGAGATTCAAGTCAAGACAATGCGTTATAAAATGCAATTCTGTCAACAAAATGCATTCCAAGTCACGACAACTTTTTTTTCAAGTTCACTAACAGTACAGTAGTCCAATCTTACCAATATAGTAATGAATCAAAGTTGGACACCAATATTCATTCAATGGTAAAAGAAATTATAGTTGTGCATCGCTTTTTGCTCCTAAAGTATATATCAAGAAAATCTTCACTCGCCCTTAAGGCACAACCCATTTGTTTTCGTTATTATAATAATTATAATTTTAATCGTTATTATAACAGTTAGCTTACGACTCTCTTTCAACGACAAAGGCGATCTCAATTATTTAAGAGAGCAAAGAGAAGAGATCATTTAGTAAGGGCTACAGAAAACGGGGAATCTACGTATGCACCATTGCTCATGGTGAGTTTACCAAAATGTCTCGCCGTGGCTAAGGCATCGCCCTTCCATGTAGGTGTCGGGGGTTCGAATCCCGGCGCTGCACGGCGATTTCCCGTTAGGTATAAGGGAAAGCCCAAGCACAATACCCCACTCAACCCAGGTTTCGGAAATGGGTACCGGCTTTACGGGGGAAACCGTCATGGTGTCCTATATATAGTGTTAGTTACAAGGCATTTGAAAAACCAATACACAAGATGACTTGTATCAGGCTTGATTGGAAATAAAGCATCTTTAGATGCCGATGTTTTTTTTTGTTCTCACACAGGTCACCGTGAGCGTAGAAAGAGTGAGCTGGGAAGGATGAAGATTCGTATACATTAATTAGTTTATAACTCTCCAGACACAACAGAAGCGATTTCATGTGAGGGAAAAGAAGAGACCATTTAGGATGAACTATAGAAAACGAGGAATCTATGCACAAGGTGTGATTCATAGAAATACTCAGCTCGTAGAAAATAGAAAGGAAAACCATTTAATTTCAATAATATCGATACATCAAATTGATTTCAATATAGAGGTCCAATAATTCTCATCATAAAGGTCGTTAATTGATACTAAAATAATTTTGAACAATATAATAGTCGTTTCGATGGTTGAGTTTAGAAACAAATTGAGAAAGAAGAGGAAGAAAAGACAAAGAGATTGCGATGAAGACATCAAAACCGAAAGAAGCTAAGTGAAAACGAAAGATAAAGTCCAGAAGGCTCACGTACAGCTGAGGTGACCTAACAATTTCCCGTAAGGACACCAGTTCCCATACAAAGGATAGACAAACCTAATTTAAACCTATTGCCCATCCTCTTCCACCGAAGAGGTTTTTGCAAATAAAAATGTATATTTTCAACGCCATAATTTAAAAAAAACATCTATTTTTTCTCATTTAAGGGCGTTTGGATGCAAGGGTCTCAAAAACTGGATACCTAGGATAACGTAAAAAAGCATAATATTCGTTGGTTACGTAATTCTGCCACATCAGTCGCGCCAGAAAAACCAGTCATAGATATCCAGTCATCTTTCGTATTATAAGGGATAAGTCTTTCCCATATACAAAACAATTGCACAGAAGTGGACGGATTTTCTACAGATCTATATCTCTTGACTTAAAGAAAAAAACACACACAAAGGCAGGCACACAGAGAATTCCCCGAGTATAATTTCCACGACGCGTTAACACTATTCAAAAGAAAGGAAATCTCTTCCTCATATCTCAGAAAAAGGGAAAACAAATTCTCACAAATATTCTGACAAAACAAAGCCGAGAAAAGAAGGAACGCCTTGTTTGAAGCTGATCTCAGGAGCTCATGAATTTTAGATTTACTTCAAGACTTTGAGATTTTTCTTAGTTTCCTCTCACCTGGTCCGTTGGGGAATGAAGGATCGGGCTGTATGAGGGGCAATCTTGGCAGGTCTGGCAAGCTGGACAGGTCTGGGATGCGCCAAATCCGAGGCATGTAAGTTCTGGAGCACTGACCACTGTTCTGGAACTCGTGCACTTTCACCAGCTGCTGGTCCAGCTCCGGCACCCACGGGCACTGAAATTCTTTTGTCCAGGACGCCTGGAAACAAACCGCAACGGGATGAGCAACGTCGAACTCCCGTCAGCTGTAAGAGTTAATGTTACACACCGGTAAAAAATGAAATATGCAGAAAGTATGGAACTTTTTCTAATATATTACGTCAAGCTCACACATGTTTATTTGTTACATAAAAAAAGAGAATACTGTAATGATACTTTCACTACCTGTTCTAACTTTTGAACATGCAAAATACGGAAATCAACTTTATAAATAAAACGAAATTTAGAATGAATTTTATGAGCGAGAGGCTCTTCGAGAAAGTAAAGGATAGAAGAAACACAGATCTTATTTCATGTTTTATTTTTTTCTAAAGCGTTTACCTAGTTCTCTCGGATTTAGCACAACTCGGGAATATTTACCAACAGCCGCTGAACGGGTGACTTCTCTCCACATCATTCAGGATGAAGAGCTTGTATGTAGGTATTATTTAATTCCAGTAAACGTGGCGTCATAAGAGCATATTATCCCAGCACACCCTCCAACATCAGGGAAAAAATTTGTGTTTCGAAGATAGAAAAAAGTAAATGAGATGAATGAAGAAAAGATACATCTCCCGTGACGACACGTCTCTTCTATCAAAGAGAGACGGAAAAAAGGGGAAGATAAGGTAGCACACAACATATATCAGCTCATAAAAGATTCCTGAAACAAGCATAGCTGATTCCACAAGAGTAAATAGTCAGGAATACTAGGTACTGAAGAATGCTTATTGTCTCAGGCACACAGACGAGGAAAAGTGCCCGTCAGCAGACAGCGCCCGAGAGTGGAGCTCACGAATTCTGCTAACATAGTCGAGTAGAGCAAATTCTAAAGGATACTAAAAAACCCTCCCACAGATTAAATTAATTAATTTAGGCTATCCTAATCGCAACAGAGGAGTTAAAAAGATAGTAAGGCACCATTTAGGATGGAGTTCAAAGAACGGGGAATCTATACCCAAGGTGTTCCCATACAAGATCCCCTGCGTATCAAAACATTGAGTTTTGAACGAAGTTTACGAAACAAGATAAAAGTTGAAGAAGGGAATCAGAATTGCTGAAAAACAGACAACAGTAAACCGAAAAAACTGTAACAAAATAAAAAATAAAAATAACAGAGGTGGTAAAAGTTGAATGGTTGGTCCTAACTGAAAGAACACACACAAACGCAAATGTACATATTTTAGAAAAAGAAATTCACCATTATAACCAGACATTTTAGTTAATAAGTGTGTCCAAGGTTATTGTAAATGTGGTGAGAAAAAAGATCACGCAGTATTATATTTCGTAGCACAAATCACTTTCAGAAAGAAGCCGCATTCAGTAAATAAGCAACAAATTGTTAAACACGTATATCTATGTAGGTTTGAGCCAGTGTCTGATAGAGCGACACGAGATACTTCATGGCATTTCCCTGCGTCCTGGCTTCAGAACACCAGCAGGGTTTGTAACAATACACCAAAGCTATGAAGCGAAGTGAGGCATTCAGACGGCAGACCTTATCGCATTGCGCCGTCAATCACAGCAAGCTGAAGGATCATCATAATTACTGCCTTGGTAGCAGTTGATATCAGTGTTAACTGTTTCAAGTATTTAAGTACCGGAAAAATTCAAAGGTATCATAGCTTAGAATGTGTTAATTTTAGAATTAAAATTTAAATTACTTCTATTAAAAATCTGTGTCCTCTGCATGATACAGGGTATCCCAGAAAAGAAAAATTTACTTTACTGGTTCTTAATTTGAGAATAAAAAAATCAGTTTCGACTGTTAGATTGAGTACAAAAAAATTTCATCCCGACTCTTTCAGCCTAATCTCGAGTGGCAATGTCGCATGAAAGTGATTGAAAGGAGAACGGCATGCATATTCATAACGGAAATTAATTAAAAATTATAGTTGACTGGGTATACAAAAGCACACATAAATGCAATCATATACCAGCATACCAACATTATCTCAAAATGCTTAACCAATATACCAGCATATAACTTTCAATCCTCGTGCGATAGATTCAGAGGACACTACACTGATACAAAAGTCAAACAGTCGATTTTTCCAAAACTAAGATCCTCAAAATAGGAGTCAAAATATCAGTATCGAATTTCCCGAAGAGTAAAGCAACGTATGAAAGAATCCGACAAAACTTAAGATCAAGGAACAACATGCCTTTACTGATACTACAAAGTCATATGTTAAAAGAAAGAAGTAAAACGAATTCGAGAATAATGAGGCTAAGACAACTACAATCCCTGCTCCCACACAAACTTATGCGTTCAACATTAGTGACCGCGAGGGTAGCAAATTGATCTGAACATTGCCAAGTTCAAATCATTACAAAGCGTTCAGCTCAAAGGTTTCAAAGTTGAAAAAAGCATGCATTATGGGCAAGCCCGGGAAGAAAATAATGAAAAGAGAGTTCATAGGATCCGAGAAGACGAGGAGGCACAGCCAAGCTCAGTTCAGTGCATTTCGCATCTGGAAGGGTGCTTGATGATCCGCAGCTCTTGGTGCTCGGCCGTCAGGTCCGGTGGCAGCTCCATGAGGTACCCTTGGGGGATGCCGAGCAGCACGGCTCTCGGGGCTTCCTTCACTCTCCAACCATACAGCCTCACCTGGAAACAAACAACTTTCTCTAATAAAAGAAAAGAACAACCCATCATTTGATTTCTGCGAAGTCATGCCATGTAGAGTGGACACCAGATTAGATAAGATTATATTTGATGTTAGTTTAAGCCTCTTTAACTACAGCAAAGGCGTTCCAAAGAAAGGAAGGAGGCAGGCACCATTTGGTATGGACTTTAGGGAACATGGAATCTATGCGCAAATTGCATAGAAACAGTCAGTTGAGAAAGAAGTTTGTGAAACAAGATCAAAGTTGAAGAAGAAAGGGGTAGGTGCTGAAAAACAGGAAAGGAGTGAACCAAAAAACGATGGTCGTTAACAAAATACAAAACATTTTATTTCAACATAGAGAAGGCCTACCTAACTCTCAGCTCAGGACCTCACATTTTCTCCCGGGAAGTGCTAACTCCCATAGAACCAATAGTTGTGTGCCCCTGAGGGGTCGAGTGGATACACAACATATATTTCAAGTGGAAAATCTGTTTTGAAAGGACATTAATTTTCGTTGATTAAAATTCATACCTAAGTTTTGCAACCACAAAAATGTATGAATAAAAACAAAGACACGCATTTAAATTGATCGTTTAAACACAGTTATCACTAATTAATTATAGCTTAAAATTGAAATTAGATTAGATAAGTTCGATTTAGCCTTCCTTACCACAACATAATTACTTAATCAAAAAAGAGATGATAGCACTCATGCTGCTTCGAGGCGGAACGACTCACCAAAGTCTTTTCAGGCATCACAGGATAGCAGTCGTGTTCCGTAGAGCAGAAATGCGTGGGATCGAGAGAGAGCAGGACTGGGAAGTCTTTTTCAGGTTCCGTGATGATGCGGTACGCTGAGAACATACAAGTGGACTCGATAGCGCCGTCTGCACCGCTAGACGCCCGCAAGTGTAAGCTGTCACTTTTCGCGGAGTTTGCTGCTATTTCTGTAAATTTCAATGAAAGTCACCTACACCTCTATGATATCGTCAATGCAAATTTCTCAAGGTTGATACTGACGGATATTCTCACGGAAATAAGGCAAAACATGCATAATTCAAAGTTGTAGTGCCTGATCAAGCATCAAACGCAGAAAAATTTAGAAACTTCAATTAAAGCAGTTTCACATTCAGAATATGCCAGAGAAAAAGAGTCAAGTTCAAATAAATTGGTAATACCACTGGAGAAACAAACAGCCCAGAAGGTTGCTGAAGTCAGTCTTACCGGTCTGCTGAGCATCAGCCTCATCAGCTTCATCTTCTTGAAAAAAATGTTCAGCTCGAGGAGGCAAATCTTTCAGCACCCGAGTAAAAGAATCATTATCCTCATCCGAATGACCGCATTCGGGGGAATTTTCTATTTCTTCAACGCGACGGATGGCATCCAAGAGTTCAGGATCATCAGTGCAACATCCGTCAAAAATATCGCTGACTTGATCAAAATCGTCAGAGATTTTGTCTTGATTTCGGTTGCTCAAAGATAGCCCGTGGGAAGGACGGGAAGAATTTCTCACAGTCCAAGACGCCTGTAAAAGTTGAGGTGGATCCAATGGACTCTCTCTCCGTAATTGTCTCTCCTCCGTAATTGTGAGTACATGAATGATATGCCATGTTCACATGACCGCCTCACGAAATAGGCGTAGAGAACAGTAGTTTCACAGGCTCCCGAGACTCGTGAATTGTTAGCTGTCTTTAAGCAATGTGTTCAAGAAACTAACTTCGGCCCATAATCATTTAAAATAGTTAAAAATGTACAAGGTTAGTTCAAGTAGTAGAAATCGAACACTATGATAAAAAGGGAATGCACTATCCACTTCGACGAAGAAAATGGCTTCTCGAAGAAAGCGGAATGATTTGTTTGTCGTAGGAATATTGTTAGAGCTGGCAACAAAACAAAGAGGAATATTTGAGCCAATAGAGAAATAACTGAAGGGTTACAAATATCAGAAAGACACAAACAGCAGGTTATCCGTACGGTATAAAATGTCACGATTGAATGATAATTTTCAGTAGTTAAATTTGTTACTAAGTGTGGAGTTGCACGAAGACGCACACATAAATGTTGTCTTTATTTTTCAAAATGCTTTAGAAAGTTGGACTGAATCATCAGAAGCTTAGAAAACGGATCTCTTTTAATGTTGAATGAATTATTCCTAATATTCCACAACCAATCCTCACTTCCGCTTCGGAAAACCATTACAAAAAAAATCGAAACCCAAGTTCGAGTGCCGGTACAAGAGCGCAAAACTCGGGTGCTTCTGCCAGCAAAAGAAAACGCAAGAAGCTCAATGAAACAAAAATGTGAAATAAAAAACAGACTAAAATAAAGACACTCGTAGTACGATTAAAGGGCAGCGAGATATGTCCGTCTCCCCTAGGAGAAAAAGGAGTGAAGAGTGGAAAATATACTTAGGCCCACCCAACTATAAATTTAAACATAAGACAGACTCTTGCGCACCAAGTTTCATCAATTCAGCCCTGGACAGTCAGGAGTTACCACGTGCTATATAGGTTCTCACTCATGCTACTATTATGATCAAAGTGAAATTGATAAGGAAATAATTAATGGCATTTCAAATCGTTCAACGACGTTAATCCCATGGGATCATGAAATTAGAGTACTAGGAAGATCTCGGATTAGTGACTAAAACAACACGAAGTGCTCAAATTTCGATCCCTCTAAGATGGGACGAAGCTTATCAACTGTCGCTAAACAATGCACAGCTCACAATTAGAAGTTACCCATCTCTGTATAATACGCAGACAATGCGCTCACCTGAATGGTGACTGCAGCTACACAGTATACAATTGGGGCTAGCAAAAGTAAACATGTTAGAAATAGTCAGTTGACACAGAGGCGCACAGATGTATCCAGGGGTTTGAGTAGGTCTGATGTAAAGTAACTGCACTTGCAACGTGACAGTCAAGTGACAAATATCAGTGACAGTCATCTTTCTAATTTCCACATTAGTTAACTCTTTATCGTCAGAAGTTTTTGTTTTTATCAGTGTTATTACAATTTTCGTTACTGCCCCAAGTTTCCACCCGACCACCCGACATCAGAACGAGGAAGCAACTGCCATTCGGCAATGAACGTCAAAGTACTCATTAGAGGACAAAAATCAGAAAAAGGAATATTTTAGAGGTGTTCGTAGAACTGGACTTTGAAGTCTACTGGGAAGCAAAGGGGTGAAGTCTGGTTATTTTCCACTGCGTGTAAATAAAAACACAACCGAGATCCGAAGCAGCAATGCTCTTCTACCTTCTACCAGGATCGAGTTACGCGATTCTGGCGATCGTAAAACAGCAAGTCGAAAATATTTACTGGCATATTTTGGTATTTTAATATAGTTGATGGTATGCATGATACGATACGTTCTGAGACTAGCAAAACTGTGAGTTAACGAAGTTAGGTGAAACATAAATGAATACCTAACAATGTTACAAAATAGCATACGAGGTAAAGTTTTCGCGTAATCAATGAATGACGTTCATCGCTAAGATATTTGGAAAAGTTTTATATAATCATGCAACCATTTTAAGCGACGGTTGCGAAATGAAGGCAGGTGAACCGGCATTAGACAAAAGTTTATGAATAAGAGGAAGACGTCATGTTTTACTAAATGACAAGAGAAGTATACTTTGAGAAGAAGAATAGTGACGCAAGAACGAATTTCTGTTGATTAAATAGAGATTGAATGACTTAAGAGAAGTTCACCTTAACTACAGTAACGTTTGAATTGGGTCACAAAAACGCAGGCAACGAACACAATGATGCATCAAGTTCATCACAACAGAGAGGTTGCTGGCGAATAATGCAACAGAAATAAATTGAACAACGTAAGAAAATTTTTCGACAAAAAGCATTTAATATATTTCATTACAACGAACAATTCGATATGAATTAAATCGGATCGTATATTTTACTACCTAGAGCAATAAGATTTAGGAGGGGCAAAGTACCTCGCTCCTGCGTACCCTGTCAACGGCTGTATTTCCCGTTTGAGACACTGCTGCATGATAAGGTGTGAGGGCTGCCAGACCGGAACATTTTATTTCTAACTCGTGACAGACAACATCATGTTCTGAACCAGTAACAGGAGCAGTAACAGGAGCAGTAACAGGAACAGCAATAGGAGCAGTAACAGGAGCAGTAACAGAAGCAGTAACAAGAGCAGCAATAGGAGCAGTAACAGCGGGAGGAGAGGCATCAGAGAAACAGGATCAGAAAAACGGTTTCAGGTCGAGAAAATCTCGACCCTGCAGACCGCTGTCCAATTCTCTCGCTTCGCAGAGCAAGCCATGGATAGCATCGCCCAGGAAATCTTAAAGGGACCTTCTGGCCTTTAACGAGATGAAGTCATTACTGAGATGTTTTAGGGTAGCAAGATGTGACCGTTGTTCAATTAGTCGATCTGTTTCAACATCGACTTGTTTCATTAGCTTTGCTAGTGAAGTTACGCATGCGGCGCTTAGCCATCAATGGCATGAATCGTTATTTTCTAATATTTTCCAACAAATAAAGACAGAAAGTTACAAAGGTAGATTATTTGAACTACTGTGGCAGAGGTAAAATCCTCATAATTGCTGAATATTTAAAAAAGACTCCAGAGGGATATTAGAATTATGTGACTGAAACAAAGCTCAGCCACGGTCTGAACAGCGCAGTTCGAAATGGTAACTATGAAACATAGAGACAAACAAAACATAATCAAAATATCCTTTCATTAAGATTACAGCGGAGAAAGGGCATGACAAACGACAACTAAGCCAAGTGCCTTTGATCATGTCAATGCGTAGCTTGTTTCACAATCCCGAGTTTCAAAGAAGTGTTGTAGCTGATTAAACCTCTCTCGATTGTGATAAATTTTACTTAGTAAAATTGATGAAAGATAATGTAATAGGTCTATGGAACAAAGCCCCATTTCCCAATAACAATTCATGATTTACTTCGCTCGAGAGTAACTTCATGTATATAGAGAACACTCGTAGATGCATACATTTTCACACCTGACTGCAACGCCCCAACTCTGAGGAGTGGCTGTGAAGCCACTTCTTATTAGTTAATATGTAATTATGCACAGCCGAATTGCCGCCAAATGAGCTAGCTTTAACATGTGCGACGGAATTTACCTGCGGAATTTGCATTGATGGCAAAACATCTTAAATCGATGATACATCAATACACACTATGAGCCGCGTTCAATTATAATAATTATTTTTTTGGGGTTTTTCTGCCGTTTTCGATACTCAGACGAAATCGCAGTGCAATTTGATATTGTTGCAACATTCAGGTCTTATAATGGGAATTTGCGGGGAATGAAACCCAAACCCGTTTTAGCTCGTCATAGCCGTGTGGCTATATGACCTGCCTCCGTGAGGGCAACGAGGGTTCGAGTCCCGGCGCTGGTGGGGATTTTCTCCGTTGGGTATAGGAGAAAAATAAATTCTAAGCACAATATACCACTCTACCCAGGTGTCTGAAATGGGTACCGGTCTTGACTGGGGGAAAGCGTCATGGCGTCCTGGTGTTAGTTGATAGGAATTGGGAAACCAATGTAAAAGGTGATATGTATCAGGCTTGAATTGGAAATGAAGCATCCGTAGATGCCGATGTTTTTGTTTTTTTTTAGTGCCGTGGTGTGTCAGCTTTGGTCTGACGGAGGAGCAACGGTGCTTCTAGTCGCGGGCATCCGCGCTGGCGATGGTTTGGGCCTCAAATGAGGCGGAGATTTTCTCTCTAGAGGTTACTCATTTTCAGTTGGAGAGTAAAATTTCATGAAGTAGACGAATTTCAAGTAAGAAAAGGTTCAGAAGGGGGTCGTGGCCCGCAGATGGCGGGGCCGGTCAGTAGTTTAAACAATTTAAACAATTTAAACAATTTATTTACCACAGGTGATACAGAGGTAGAATGTTTCTTAAACAAAACAAACAAACATCGGCATCTTAGGATGCTTCATTTCCAATCAAGCCTGATACATATGATCTTAAGCATTGGTTTTTCAAATGTCTTATAACTAACACTATATATAGGACACCATGACGGTTCCCCCGTGAAGCCGGAACCCATTTCCGACACCTGGGTTGAGTGGGGTATTGTGCTTGAGCTCTCCCTTATACCCAACGGGGAAAATCGCCCCCCCAGTGCCGGGATACGAACCCGGGCCTCCAACATGCAAGGCCGATCCCTTAACCACTGTACCACAGCGAGCCACAGCGAGCCAGCGAGTAAGTCTAATACAATGGTCAAACTAGAGTATAGCTACCTGTGTGCCCGAACAAGTTCAGCGACTTCTAGGGCATCCTACCATCAAATTATTCTAAGGTGTACAATAATCTTCAACCTAATTCACTTAACCTAGTTTCGCAATAGACTGATCAATGAGATAATTGACTTGATATTTGATGCTGCATTTAACACTATAGGTAAAATCGGCTACATTTAATAATATATTCGATAAAACGATTAAGAGCAGACTGAAGATCGGTATGTTACCTATTGCAAATCATATTATTAGGACCAGACATGTATGAGGCAAGATGTGACCTGGCGGTCTTACATGACTAG
>JACJUY010003584.1:6756-31849 GCA_014220935.1 Platorchestia sp. MABIK
ATATTAATTATCAGCAATCTATTGGTTATTTTACTTGAAACGGCGACTGAAACTTGCTTCCAGCTCAACATATCGGCGGGGGTATGGCCCCTGTGCACCCCTTGGTTGCGCTACTGTGTTCAACCTTTACTCTTGTGTTACACAACGCGACGTTCAATGGTACATTTTTGAAATTCAGCAGCAGTTCAACGAGATTTGCGATCGTCTGCATTTCGATGTATTGACTCATAACTCAGCACTTCCATGAAAAATAAAATCGATGTAGTAAGAAGAAAGATAAAAGTAAATATGATGAAATAAATGACCAAAAATTGATGAGCCCAAACGACGGATCAAACAGTAAAACGATCAAATAACTTCGATAAATCAATGGTCAGCACTTCGATGTACTGACTTAAACACTAAGGTGCGCAATTCAGCTTTCTCAGATCCGAATGTAGTCCGCTAACATCCAGGTTCTGGCAGCACAGTCAAGTTTCGTCACTGCGTGGTGCTTGTTAAAGACAAAGGAACAATAGAAGACTTTCAGTCATTACATTCATCCAGTGATCCAGCCCAAGGGCGTAACGAGATAATTCTTATATTAATATCACATCACAATCTCACTGCCGCTAGAAGAGATGCTACGATAGGAGATAAAGATAATTAGAGAGGAACGGTGATAGAGAATCCCTCGAGCGCACATGTGAGAGTAAGTTATAGCTTGTGAAAGATATAAAGAACACGTACAATCAAGTGCTTTGCAAACACGGTCTTAAATTTGGAATATACGGTTGTTTGAAACATGATGAATACCTGAAATGAAATGTTCGACGTATTGTTAAATTGGGAAAAATCGGTTGCATGCAATGGTGCTATTGGCAAGGATGACTGAACACTGATTCACGTCAGACTAAAGTCGTTTTATTTTAAACCTGAGGTTAAACTATCCAAACAGAATTTCTGATTCTGGCTTGATATTACGGAATCATGCTAAATTATCCTAGTTCAGTAAAAAATATCTATACTACCATGTTTCGCCAAATTTTAAATTATTGAACATCCATCATGAGTGATAACGAGGTAAGTCGTAAGCCTCTTGTTAGATTACATACATCACCAGATCTCAAATCCCTTTTTTTGGCCATCATAACTTGAAAAAATCTCCTACAGACCATCGGCAATTCAGCGACCATGCAGCTTGTGGATAGGGTAAGATTTCTTTTAATCTAGTTCTTCAGTTCCTGCGCATCATGGTGACCTTTCTGACTTTTGTGACCTCCTCGTCTAATTTACCTCTCACTCGTTGCCAATACGTTCATGATTCTCGAGCTGCATCTTCAATGTACTTTAGCTCTTGGAGGCATAAATTATTGTTGTCGCCAGTGAAGGCTCGAATAATTTATTTTTCTAAAAATTGGATGCCATCTTGGGCTGACCTAAACCGATTTTGATTTGCCATCTCTCTAGCCAAATAATCAAAGGAGGGCTTACGAGTAATTACCCTGATATTTTCATCGTCTCAAAATGATGTAAAATTGAAAATCAAACAGTTAAGCCATTTTTGTGGCATTCATTTCAATGTGAGATCATTCATAATTAATCTTAGAGGTCCACTCTGTTAATAGCTTGAAATTGTTTTCAAAACGATTCACCTGCAAATGTCCTTCTCGTTGTGAAATTAATATCATCAGTGGAACATTTGCATTTGTGTTCTTCGAACTAACGTTCCCTTTTGTGTGCCACGCATACAAAGTCACAAACTGGATTTCAGCTGCTCCGAACTCCTTGCTCTTCAGGTACAAACAACCGTACGAGTAGCGCAGATACGAACAACCAGACGAGTAAGGGCAGGTACGAACAACCAAACGAGGAGCACTGATACAAACAACCATACGAACTACGAAGATGCGAACAACCACACGAGTAAGGGCAGGTACGAACAACCATACGAGCTACGCAGATACGAACAACCATACGCGTAGCACGCCTGCGTGGAGCGTGACACGCAGCGGTGAGCGGTCGGCAGCAGCAACGTCATAGAGGACGCAAGGATGTGCCCCACATGTGGCGACCTTGCTGGCTCCTGCGCTGCTGGTGGCGGTGATGGTGGGTGATGACGGTGTTTTTGCTGCTGCTGGTGCTGGTGGTGGAGGTGGTGGTGGTGGTGCTGCTGATGGTGGTGGTGCTGCTGATGGTGGTGGTGTTCTTGCTGCTGTTGGTGTTAATGGCGCTAATGTTGCTGACGCTGTTGTCAATTTTGCAGATTGTACAACTTCTTTTGGAGGGGGCTTTGCTGCTGCTACTGTTGGTGATGGTGGTGCTAATGCATCTGTAATTGGTGGTGATGGTGGTAGTGGTGGTGGTGGTGGTGGTGGTGGTGGTGGTAGTGGTGATGGTGGTAGTGGTAGTAGTGGTGGTGGTGGCAGTGGTGGTGTGTGGTGGTGGTTGTGCTGCAGCAGGTCCGGGTGCGCTACGCACCAGCAGCTCTTGCATCCAAATCAGAACTCTGTGAGCGACAAAATACTTCCTGCTGCCTGGAAAGGAATTCAACACACCGACAGTTTAGATGAGTAAAATGCACGTGAATTCATTCTTTGTGTCGAAGAAGATCTGTTAAATTGCTGATGAAGTAAGAGCATGAATGGAATTTAACGAACTAGTTAAAAAGCCATTTCCCAGAATTTATTCGCCAAGAATGTTGTTTACGATTCAAATCAACGAATTCGTTCAACACATTAAAATGATTATTCAAAACAATACCTGTAAAGACTGAAATTAATTCATTGACAAGAGACTTGTCTATTTAATACCCCGGTTCAATTTTCAATGCTACTCAGCGAAAACTGACAATAATAATGTTCAACGTAAATTTTTCCACTGCGGCATCCCATGAAAGTTAGACTGGTTCAGGGAACAACACTTGAGATGAGGTGCAGTGACAAGAATGCATGCGCACCACTGCACTTGGGATCAAACAAACGTAGTCTAGAGCTACATTAAAAAAAATTTGTATATGATTGAAACATATATGTAAAAAATTTTTAATTAACATCCACAAATGCTTCGTGCTTGATTAATAATACCCAAATATTTATCATGCTTTTATTGATCACTTCACTTTTTCCGCTTGAATTTTAAGCAAAACAATATTCAAAAATCATTCAGTCATTAGATCTCTGTGTTTGGGCTCAGATATTAGATGCGCTCTGGTTGTATAATTGCAAAGAGTAATCGCCCCAGAATAATCGCGCTGCTCAAAATATTATCCAACTATTGCAGCTCTATATTTGAGCCCAGGTTTAAGATGCGCCATGGGAGTCCTAATTATTACAAAGAGTGAGCGCCCCAGATAAGAGCGCTGCTCATTTAAGCGGAAATGTGGCGCCTCAGCGAGGTCGAAAACGACAAAAGCAAAGGAAGGCCAAACACTTCTCATCGAGATGACACGCGCAGGTCCTCACTTTTACTTGGGCTCCGAGTCAGTCACCTTGCCAAGTATTTACGTCATCAAAAGGACACGGGCACCCACGTAACCGGTCATCCTGTGGCATTCCAAAGCATTAACAAACCTCAGTTTTGATGACACCAGGTACCTCCTCATTTAAACGCAGATGGAGCTCTGTTATAAATAAGCATAATCCGGAACTACGTGATGCCCGAGTGAAGGTGGGCACCTGCCGTGACCTCTGCTGGGTATAAACGCAGTGCCCTCTGAATTTTGCTCGGGCGAATGCACCAGAGCTTCATGACGGGGCTTTTAAGGACGCAATTTCTGACCACAAGTTCATCTGATATCCGTGACCAGGATTGTGTGCAGATGATGGCAATTTGCGGAGAAAAACGGGCCTTGCATTTCCACCGTTCTGCTTTACGAGTGAATATTCCTGTGATGAACATCAGGGTATTCGTGTGATGGACAACAGGGTAGGTTGTTCATCAGGGTACGGATGAACAACAGGGTATTCGTGTGATGAACATCAGGGTATGTGGTAGCTTTTCGTGCTCAATTATGAGTCCCTCTGAGGTCTTTGTCATTTGAACATTTATGACACTTTTAAAAACGGAACAAACTCGCTTTCTCGAGTTGGACTTTTAAGTGTGATACATTCAGTTGGCAGTACCCCAACTGGAGCTGTGACTAATGTATTTACCTACACGTTGTGCAAATTTGGACATAATATTGCCGCGTGTGCGTGTGCCCTGAATTACTTTGTGTGCCGTAGATGTTGGACACATCAGAGAGTGACTGCGGGTTAGAGCACTTTGCTCGAAGGACTTACAAAATGCTTTTCATAAATAATGATGCAGAGTTGCAATAAACGTAATGTTATGCCTAACATGAAATGCACAATTTAAGTTCAATGTAAATACTTTTTCAATGCATAATAATGGCCAGAAAAGGGAGACAGGGTTTGGGCCGGTATTAAGAATTGGGCATTGTTTTAATTTCGTTGGAATATTTTTAAAACTATCCGAAATTTTTTGCATTTTCAACTTAAGAAAATATAGATAATAGTTTTCGACAATTGAGTTCTCATTGCTGTATATGTGGATCATATACCTAAGTAATTCTTCATGATTTTACAGCTTAATATTACCGATCGACATTCCCATGAAAAACTCAAATGGAAACTATGTAGAAGTTCCACGCCAAAACGTAACCAAAAGCGCTCCTTTACAGAGAGACCGACCTCACATCGAGCAGCTTTGCACTTGTTCTTCGCAAAAAACTGGGCTGCACTATGATGAACTTATGGCTGCCAACGCCTAGTCTTCATTGCCATGTTGACTCGAATGCATTGCCATGTCAACTCAAATGCATTGCCATGTCAACTCGAATGCATTACCATGTTAACTCGAATGTATTGCCATGTTGACTCGAATGCATTGCCATGTCGACTCTAATGCACTGCCATGTTGACTCAAATGCATTGCCATGTCGACTCGAATGCATTGCCATGTCAACTCGAATGCATTGCCATGTCGACTCGAATGCATTGCCATGTCAACTCGAATGCATTGCCATGTCAACTCGAATGCATTGCCATGTCGACTCGAACGCATTGCCATGTCGACTCGAATGCATTACCATGTCGACTCGAATATACTGGCTCAAGTGAGCTTTGAATTTTAACTCTGCGGCAATTTTTACTATTTTTATTCCACATTGGGCTGATTAATCATTTTAAAGAGAATAAATTAATTGAGGAAATTTTTTCGAATCAACAGAAGTTTGCTTGAATAACATCGTATCTGTACACACACTTTGTTCAGCAGTTATAAAGTAAATCACACTGTTCGGCTAAAATGTAAGACATTTTAGGTTCTTAGGGAATAATTTTTAAAAATTATAAAACATTTTAGGCTCAAAGTGAATAATTTCTCGGTCATGGACTCAGTAACTTGTAATGTTACGTTTTAGAGTTGCTGTAAATCTGGTTTACAGTCAGAGTAATTTTTTATCGTCATTTTTGGCGTGGAGGACAGAGTTTCCATTCACATGCCCATTACGAGAGTTGCCTGACTATTCAAAGTGAGATTTTAAATGTTCTTTGGACCGAGTTTTACTATATGTATTTATTCGAATCACGACCGGTGCCAGTGAAAGTCACTCAGGTAATTTTAGATGACTTGAATTCTAAAAAGTGCTATAAAATTCTAAATGTCAGCTTCATCACTTTTTTATGTGTTTTTTAAGGAACTTTCTAAAAACCTGAAGAGAAGGAAAAATTGACATTCCCGAAAACGATGAGAGTCGTTCCCCTTAGCCTCGCCTCGTCGGCAGGTGGTGGCCGAACTTAGTGTCCGGTTCTGGACTTGTGACTCATGGAACGAAGTTTGGGGCGTAGGCCAAAATCTCTCGCTCCTCAATGTACGCTTCCCGAGCTCAGAAACTATAACTTTTGTGATAATAACACGAGGATTTAACAAAACACTCCCGTGAAACGAAAAATTAGTTTTTCTAATAACTCGAAAAAATCACAGCTCGAAAAACACAAAATCTGCCATCTGTTGCAAGCGCAATTTACGCATTTCGCTCATTTTTGCACCGAGTTCACAGATGGCACGTGACTGACAAAGACAAGCTGTCGCTGTTGATGCCACGTCTCCATCAAAGAAGACAGCCCGTCAAATAAAAAGTTTCGAAATGTGTGACCCGTGCGTTGATGCATTGACTCCTTGTATTGAATCTCAGGGTAACGCGTAGGAGTCGCTATCAGCTGTGGGCATTGTATCAACAACAAATCGAACATTGCATTTATTGCTCAAAGAATTAAACGGATCTTTCTACGCTACCTTTCTCGGTCGCAGAACAACTGTCAAACTGGCTTCAGAGGTCACAACTTTCACCGAAGGCTTAGGCTCAGTTCTTGCAGTTAACTGCCAAAATGCGAACAAAGTATTTTACTATGTATTAAAATAAATTTTTCAATAAATGCTATCTGATATCTAAATTTTCTGGCTTATAAATTACAGTATTTAATGAAGGCACCACTCTAAACGCTCAACTTTCAATGAATGTTAGAGCGTTGAAGACACTTTCTTTCCATTAGAAATAAAATGAACTCATAACATTCCCTCCATGCATGAAGATATATTGTCTCCGTACGTTTTGGATTGATCGCTATTTAATTCCAGTATTGAATTGGTGACCAAAGCAAAAATGTTACGTGGAAGGCAATTGATCTTTAATGCATTACTGGCTAGAAAATTTTACTGTTTTTCCAAGCCACAATAGTTAGTGAAGGTCGTTCAAAGAAACTGAATGAAAACGCTTATTCTTTAATACATAAGCGAGCGCCGAGAGTGCAGTTATATTCTTAATGGGCTGCATTTTTTAATGCATCTTTCGAAAGGGGTGAAAAAATGGGACTTTAAATCTCAGTTTTTCGCGTCCTTCCCACTTTGAAAATAGCGTGAACTAATTTGCTAGAGATCGAGAGGCTTTAGGAATATATTAGGAAGAAAGTTTGCGTGTCTGGATGACATAACATTTTTAGCACGAAGGATCTGTTCTCCTACCACAGTTTTATTTAAACGCTTATGAACTTTTAACATTAAAAGCTTGATGTACGATTGAAATCACCATTTCTGAACTATTTTTTTCTAGTCACAAACAGAGACAAGCGCGAAACGATGATGCAAAGCATTGGACGATGATTTCACCCATGAAAAAGTGAAGGTATTTTTTAAAATTCAAGGTTATACTGGTTAATTCTTGGCTGAATTGAAAGTTATTGTCATGAACAACGCTTTCAAATTCTCAGTTAATTATAACTGATGAAGTCAACGCGCTTCAAATCTTTGATATCGACGATGCACAGCAACTTTCCGTATTCGAAAAATCCAGACTTTGATGGTCTCGTTCCTAGACACAAAAACGGAAAGTGACTCGTACCAGCACCGGGATTGCATACCATAGAATTAATTACTGCTTTTTCCGTGTTCTCTAAATTAACCCGCGTGACTAACGATTGCTATGAGATTTCATTCACAAGTGAGTCAACAGTGTGTGACGGAGGTGAGTCAGAAATAATTGATTTTTTTGAAAGGATTTGTACTGAGATGTAGTGGGTGTATCATCAGAGAGAGCTTGAATTAGAGACGAGGGAAGTGCCCCAAGCTACTGTTGAAATGATTAAATTGTATGCCCCAAGCTACTGTTGAAATGATTCAATTGTGTTTAATTTTGGTACAGACACTCAGTGTTCACTGATAATTTCATAATAAAATGATTTGACTTCTTTTTTTTTATCAATTATAGCATACAATCTTACTGTCGCAGACAATTTTATAATGTAAGGAAAGAATTCAGTGATAAAAGTTACCATCACTCTGAACTGAATGTAAAATTGTCTTAGCAGGGATCATTTTCCGCCTTCTTTTATGCTGGATCTTTTTCAAATAGACGTGTTCATATAATTGATTAGAAAAATGCTAAGCGAGGACAGACTCGTAGTTTCTTATTCTAGAGAAGAATATTTATTAGTTAAGTATCATGAATTGAATTTTTAATCGGCTACTCATGAAGCGAATTAAACTGTGATGATAGAACTTTGTCAGAATTAATTGTCATTCAAATTGGTAAATGGTATTATGAAGCATGGAGTATAAACTTTTGTGCACTTATGGCAAATTGCCGTTAAAAGATCTTCGTGATTTAATAAGATTTCATTTTATAATGTTAGCCATTACCCTATGTTGTGTGAATAACGCGTCAATTACACCCTAAAAATATTAATCACTTTGAAATGATATTTCCTTACCCTAAATTGAGAACTGTTTTCAACTTGACCCTCTTACTACCGTCAGTAGACATAAGCTAAGTAAAATGTTTTTATTTAACATGCTAATATGAAACTGAAATTTCCATGACGGCTATAAAGATAGCTGTTTATTTGTATAACATTTTGTGTTTAAAATAACACAAATCCGGCATCGGTAGCAGGCAACTATTATGATAAATTTGATTGCGTTACCGTACAACTAAAATGATGACCTATAATTTAAATAGATTAATATAATAGGTAAGTTCATTTAAACCTATTTATATTATGTTATTGGTTTATACAAAATATAAACCTATAACCGTGCAGACCTATAATGGTAGCTCTGTGTGAATTTCTCCTCATCACTCCTTCTGAAAATCGTTTAGTGTGGGATATTTTATCAAATTATTATAATTGAATTATCATCAATCATTATTTAAAACATTGAAATTACAATAAAGTTCAAGGAATCGCACAAAATCTATAATAGCTTCTGTTAATTCTTCGCTGCATTTTGCATGCCAACAAATATCAGTTATAAAAAAGGGGTACAAATTTGCAATGCTTTCGTCATTGCTTCTTTTG
This sequence comes from Platorchestia sp. MABIK, assembly GCA_014220935.1. NCBI lineage: Eukaryota > Metazoa > Arthropoda > Malacostraca > Amphipoda > Talitridae > Platorchestia > Platorchestia sp. MABIK. The sequence goes on from JACJUY010003584.1 coordinate 15,594, forward strand.
AAAATAGTTTAGAGCACAATATTTATCAAATCATTGTAATTGAATTATCAATTATTATTTAAATAATTCTAATCACATTAAAATAAGAGGAATCCAGCAAAAATTAATGGCTTCTGCTAATTGTTAATTGCAGTTGAATCCCTAGCAGAAGCTGTATAGCAGAAGCATCGGGTTAACCAATCGGGATCCTGAGCCAAGCAATCGGGATTTGATCAAATCCTGAGCTTTTTTATCAAATCCCGAAACAACATTTAGCAGAGCACTTTGGCTAATTGGTAACTCCATTTTACATATCAGCAAACAATCAGCAATAAAAGTAAGGTAAAAACTTCAATGCTTTCGTCACGCGTGCGTCAAACTCCGGCCAAGGTGAAATCAGAGCACCGGACGTTGCCTCACGAGAGAATTACTTAAGAGTAGTGGCTCCTCCAACGAATCCTTGAAGTCTCAGATCCTGAAAGTTACCTTCATTTCCTAAAGAAAGGGACAAAGAACTGAGCTTCGCAGCATATCATAACTGCCCTCCAGTCAGGGTGTTGCACAGTCCAGTCAGGGTGTTGCACAGTCCAGTCAGGGTGTTGCGCAGTCCAGTCAGGGTGTTGCGCATTCCAGTATTTGTTGAAAGATGTTATTTTCCGCAAAACAGATGATATTTTCCGCATTGGTTTCGCCCGTAATGTGTAAGGACCGGACGCTAACTTTACTACAAATGTCCTCCTCTAATTTATTTGGGACTCATTGCGATCTCGAAATTAGAAATTAGTTCTGAGGAAATTAATCGACATACAGCAGTTGTAGTGGTTGCTGACATCATTTACTTAATTTTACGTATGGTGGTAAATGGTAAACTCGATTAACCAGCAAATTTGCAGTTTCATTTTCACACAAAACGGATTCCAAGGCTCATTAAAATTAGGCAGCATGCATGATGAAGACTTCTTCAATTCTTTTAACTAATTATTAAAGCATCAATACTAACTTCTACACTAAGATTAAAACAATATGGGGAAAAAACTGCGCAAGCGTCGATGTTAGAACCACAACTCCATCGAGATGAGCAGCTCCGTCGAGGTAAAATCAACGAACTATTTACGAAAACCGTGGAAAATTGTCCTTCCATAAGGAAGCGTACGGTAAGGAACATGCGAATAAACACCTTAGATGTGAAACGTCACCTGATGCTTCACAAACACGACGAAATAAGTGCCCAAGTTCACGGCAGAGGTGCGGCACAGATAACCTCACAAATTCACGTCTCTGTTCCGGGTCTTGGATCAAGCCAAATCCCTTCTAAAGCTTCGAACTAAGATGCAGCCTGCGCTAAATACCTGTGAAAAACAAGATAAATAAATGAATTGTTGAGTTATGTCTTAAATAAGTTGATACATTGGTCGAGCTAAGATGCAGCCTGTGCTGAATTCCTGGAAAAAACAAGAAAAAGAAATCAGTTGTATTTCATACAAGTTGACACATTGATTTTAGGCGAACATCTTGAAGCTGACTTGATTTAATTTCAAGTTAATGCTTTGAATTTGTTCTAATGTTTTCCAATTTAAATAAGTCGATTCATTAATTTTTAGGGAACGATTTAAACTTTACTTGATTTAATTTCAAGTTAGCGTCTTGAATTTATTCTAATTTGAGAGCATTTTGTCAGATGTCATGCTCACATAATAAGTGTGTGTATGTATATGTTTCCTTCTAGCTTTGCGGCCAACTGCGAATAGGAAAAATGTGCAGTCAATGCTCTGACTAAATCAAGACTAAAATTTAACCTAAGTCTAAAGTTAAGTCTTACTATTTTAAATCGTATTTTCCTTATAAATTAATGCATTTGATCGTGTTGGCATATCATTGGCTGGTTGTTTTCCTCCCCTCCTTTTCAAAATTTTCCTTCTATTGAAATTATAACAAACGTTACATACTTTCCCACAGTTTTGGTCTTTTTTAAATTTTTGCAAAAAACGGACTTTGAAAATAGGATAACAAGGTTTATACAAATGTTGGATTCTGCACCAACTGATCACAATTGAAATCTGCTGCGTCACCGTGAATGTCAGAACTAAATTCCATGAAGTTAATGGGATGAATTCATCAGGTCCAAATACCAAAACTTTTCAATTTACGTTGTAGAAGTTCTAGTTGATTTAAAATTCAAACTGAAATTTAATATACTTTAGTGTCCAAGTACAACAAACTGATATTATACTTTACTGTTTGAATATGGACATAAAACGTCATTGGTGACAAACCGAATATTACACGTTTTCTTAATTGTAATTTGTGTTAATATCCATGTAGTTCGGTAGCAGTCACTTGCACATGTGTACTGGTTTTTGTGCAGTTTTCCACGTGAATTGAGTCAGCCATGTGTAATTTCTCAAAACCTACACAAAAGCAAAACCAACAATTGCAATAATCATTGAGTTATCATGATGTGAAAACCGGCACTCAGACATAAAAATGAAAGATAGTGGTACTTATAGGGTGATTCTTACGGAATCTTATTCTCAAAATAAAACAAAAAATAACCAACGTTATAGAGAACTTTCATTGATGCAAACGTTTTGGAATATAATTATTCCCTCTTCAGTGTAGTAAAACTCGGTATAGGGAACAGCGGTCAAAAATGAAAGACGATGTTGAGAAATTGTTACGAGTAGCACCATCCTCCTTCACGAGTAAATGTGAGTATTAACACGTAAGCTTCCTGTACACCTGGAATTTCCTGCAGTGGAAACAGTTACGAGTCGCACCATCCTCCCTCACGGATAAATGCGAGTATTAACAATAAAGCTTTTTGTAATAACAGTACAGCTTCCAGTGGTTGGACATGTCACTGCACGTGGAAACAGGTGCAAGTAGCGCTATCTTCCTTCACGGATAAACGTGAGTATCATATTAACAATGAAGTTTCCTGCAGCAACAATAAAGCTTCAAGTGTTTGTACGTGTCGCTGCACCCTGCAGTGAAGACAGTTGCAAATAGCATCATTCTCCTTCAATGGTCAATGTGAATATTAGGCCCTAAAGCTTCCTGCACACCTCCAAGCGTTTGGATGTGTCGCTGCACCCTGCAGTTGGGGCGTGGGTCGGCCGTGTTATGCAGCAGCGCGGCGGTGAATCAACTCCATACTCTGGAGACTGGAGTCCGTGGCCTTGTATGGCTGCAACCAACCGCGCCCACGCCCGCAGATGTTGCAGGAAGATGTGCAGAAGGTTACCACGCTCCTGAAACTCAACTGATCTTGTCAAAACGTTGTCGATTCTGATTAAGGTTTGATCAGTTATGCCTCAATATTTGAAAATGTGATTCTGAGCTGTTCTAGGGTATACGTTGTCAATTCTAATATACGGAATCAATTCGTATTAAAGATTGATCAGTTATGCCTCATTATTTAAAAATGTGATTTTGAGTTGTTCAACGGTATCTAATACACAAGTACAGGGAAATAATTTAAGCATTAACTGTTCTGAAATGGAGATTGGGGAGAACTCTATCGGAAATAAATCGTTACGGTAAATTATTTCCTTTTTAAGACTGAAACAGTAATTGATGCCATTCCATGTCTAAGGTCATGAGTTCAAATCTTACTCACTTTAATATAATGAAACATTTGAATGGAGAGTGAAGTTTTTAATAGTTGAACATTTTGATGCTGATTCCAAAAAGTTACGTAAAGAAAAACCTATAGAATATATATCTAGAGCTTTAAAGTATTTTTCTGAGCTAAAGGATCATAACTTCGCTCCCATTCGCATTTGATATCCACTTGCCTTGCTTGACATCCACTCGTCTTGTTTGATATTCACTCATTTTCCTTGATGTACATCTGCCTTGCTTGATATCTACTCACTTGCTTGATATCTTCTTATATTTCTTGATATCCACTTGTTTTACTTGATATCCACTCATTTTCTTTGATATGCACTCGTCCTGCTTGAAATGCACTCGTGCTGGATATTCATTCTTCTTGCTGAATATCCACTTGTCTTGTCGGATATCCTTTCGTCTCACTAGAAATTCAGAATGTTCTAAATATCCTAAAACACTTAAATAAAATTAGCTGTCAAAAATATAACAGTACAATTTTTCTAGCATCATGATCTCCTGTGCTTCATGGTTTAAAATTATTGCACCATGTGAGTCGTAAAATACTAAAATCTCTAAAAATCACTTTGTTTCAAATTCGATCTAAAAATTTACAAATTCATCTCGAATACTTTTATTCATTTCCCTAATATTCGTCTAAATAGAGCGTGAACCTATTTCTACACAAATTATAATGTAAAATACATTCGTGTAATTTATTGCAGTCTGTTCATAACGCATGACGGTTAAGTTCACAAACAGTATAAGCTACGCTTCACTGAAACGCACACAAGGTGTACTGTACATCAACATACAATAAAAGTTGTCGTACAGTTCTTGAATATTTATTCGTTTTTTGAGGTGAACGCTTTTTTCAAAAAATTTTCCGATGAAAGAATTTCGCTTCAAGTTTTTACCAGTTAGTTCAAGAGACGTAGGGCTGGACAGTCTAAAGTTAATTCCAATAAATTTTGAAACCCTAATTTCGGCTGACACTTTACAAATTCAACCAATAATTACTAAATCGTTATGCTCCATCGTTATGCTCCGTTTGAAGTCGTCGCGTAATTAATCATATCTCAAACCCGCACAACCTAGCCACTGGTACGTTATCAATGTTGCCAGACAAAGACCACAGGTAAATTATTCAGGATCGTCGACTTTGTTTGGTTGGCAAAGTACGCGACGCGATGCCGTATTTGAGCGGAGAAGGGCTTTGGCTCACCACGCCTGCAGGTTGCGTGGAAGCCCGGACAATGTAAGGGCCGTTGCGTACAGTCGCATAATTACTAGTGCAGAAACTTGATGACTGTACATGCATGCTGAAATGTGACTGTGGAAGCCCAGACAACGTGAGGGCCGTTGCGTACAGTCACATAATTACTAGTGCAGAAACTTGATGACTGTACATGCATGCTGAAATGTGACTGAGATGACGTTGCGTAACTCAAGCTTGAGTAAATCGTAGACACGAAGAGTTGGTCGGTCTTGAAATAAATGTGTCGCCTTTTTGAAGTGCGCGGTGAAGACTACTCAATACAATACGTGAAAATTTTTCCACAAATCATACCCTTGTGGTACTATTACAGGAATTTATGATCGAATAACTGCTATGTCTCGAGTCATCGTGACCTTGCGCGCCTTTATTTAGTGAGCTTCTCTGAAATACAGAGAAAATTTCCTCTTCGAATATTTTTCTGAGAGCTATTCAATTTTTTTCCGAATTGAATAGCCTGAAGAAACATGCAGAAGAATTGTGAAAATCATTTCTGAAACTATTTTTGCAGCTGCATATTACTAGGCATAACCAATCGTCGTGAAAAATATGGACGCTTACGCTCAACTGCAGCTTTCACAATATACATATTTTCCACATTATTGTTGCCTACATAAGTTTAGCCAACGCAGCTACAACAAAAGTGGATCTCAGCAGTATTTATGTATTTGCTAAGAAGGTTTCTAGCTTTTTTGTGTGAAATATGATCTGAGCAGTGATTCGCAGTAATGGTGTATTTGAACAGTAAATGTCTAAGTTTTTTACTTGAAACGTGACTTCAATTAGGAAGATGCATTCGGTACAACTCGGAAGTATTCGACGCAGTGGCATTAAAGAACTGGATATTGGAACGCAGAGAAATTTGTTTCACGTCAAATTTCTACTCATTCTCACAGAATGATCGCTATCGCACTCGTGTATATGCTGTGTATGCCTGAGGTAAAATACACGCTTGTGGCAAATGAATTTTTCATCTTTCAAATACTGAAACAACGATACGAGGGGAAAAACTTAGACCAGAATATAGAATGGTATTTTCTTTCAGCTTGACATAAGCATATTTGTCTATGCTTAACTATATAGTCCTAAGTTATAAACATAAGTACTCTGAGGTATTTCCTATAGTTTACTGCGAAAAATGTTCATCCCTTGATAGGTTTTCATGAAAATCTCGTGGGTTATTTGGCCCATAATGTTAATATTTTTGACTGTTAGATGCTAAGTATATTCTTATGCTTTACTCGTGACAGTGAAGATGCTTGTGTTAAATAAATATTTACAATCTTTCAAGTCTCTCATTTGGTGGCAAATCTATGGACGAAGATAACGACCAAAATTCCTCTTAAATCCTGCTTATGCTACTGTGCTGAAAAAAATCAATTATAAAATTACGTTCAACGCCAGTAGACTGGTAATTATCAATAACTTATGTTTCGTAAAGTGTTTGATATTTTTGATAATGAGAAGACAAGATCGAAACATTGATTTACTGTAATGAAACGAGGCGAGCGAGGAAAATGGAGTGAGGCAATGCTATCCATTCACTCTGATATGAAAACATTTTACGAAAATGTTTATCTAATATTCTAACACAAATCGCAAAAAAAACTGCCAACAGCTAAACACATGAGAACCCGATTGCGGTTATAAACACTTCCTTTGTAACAATCATAATTTTCTATGAAAAAGGGTAAAAATTTTAAGGCAGAAACAACACAATCGTAACATGACAGCACATATTACGTCGATGATGTTTAAAGTTTTGGTCATGGCGCTTCAGAACACATATACATGTCTTCTGGTTGCCACCGAGTTTCCGCGTGGTGCCAGATGGTTGCCAGTAAGTTGTTGCTTCTTGTCAGAGAGTTTTTGCTCGTTGCCAGTTTATTGCCAGCGAGTTATTCTTTTCATTTGTGCAGCAAATCCGATGCTACTTCTCACTCCTGTCATGCTACACATGGGAAAAATGTATTCGTTTAGTTGATTTAATGAGAGATTTTTCCCCAAATAATACATCACTGTAATTTCAGCATAATTTTTACTCAAAAGATCTTGTGAAATAGTGGAGCAAGGATACTGGGGCTCCGACATTTCCGATGCCCTTTAAATAAAATATCGATAGTGAAATATTCGAAGCCAAAGCTAATTTATCCTGTTACTTAACGTTGTCAGATAAACACTGACGATTATTGTGTAAATGAGCAAGTGATATTGAACTCTACTTATTAATGAGTTACGGGCATTTAATCTCAGAGCCATTTCCGTGTCCGCCTAGCGTTGCAAGAGCATGTGGAAAGGAACCTGATCATGGTAATGTTCCTCACAGAGATTCGATCTGACCTGCGCTCGTGCTGAGAGTATTTTAATAGCTGATATTAAGTGCTCGCCGGGACCTTGAAACTAAATGAACTCAGCCTGAACTTCAAGATTTGATAAGGAAACAGCATTCGAGGAACGAATTACAGGTCAAGTTAAGTATTTGACATAATTATGGATTTATGACAGTTTTATTTTTTTTATGCCCTTCGTCGATTAGGTTGTTTTAAACTATAATTTTATCAATGAGCAGCAGCGTTTGAAAAAAATTGCAGGCTTTAGAAGAAATGACTTAAAAGATAGATGTAGAATTTAATTAAATTTATGTCTTTTATTCGCTGCGAAGTAAAATCGATTGGTATATTTTAAGAAGTTTGTATTTTATTTCACGTTGAATTAATAAAAAATTGTGCGTCACAGCTCCCCTATAGATGTATAATGATATTGAAGGCGTAGATGTAAGATGATTTTGTACGTACAGATGTATGATGGTTTTGCGTGTATGATGAATTTGTACTTATAGATGTATATTGATTTTGTATGCATGATGAATTTATACGTATGATGGTTTTGAGACTCACAATTTGGATTCTGGACCAGCGCGTCCCCGCAAAAGGGATGGGTAAATGGGAAAATTTTCCCTGTTATTTAGAGCGAGTTTACTGAAACCCAAATTGAATTTCTCGTTACAATAATAATATATATAGCAGGAATATATTATTAGCGGTCGTAGAATAATAGTAGCGGTCGTAGTTCTGCTCACTCTTTTTGAACCACCCGTAAACTTAACTATCTAAACAATTTAATTTGAATTAAAATAAACCATCCCGAGAATGTTATTTCTCAAAAAAATTGTCATGATGTAAAATTAGATCGAAAGTGAATTTAATTTTAATTTTACCTACATGGAGTGAACATGCCAACATTGGGTCAACGTACCAACATGGGGTCAAAGTGCCAACATGGGGTCAAAGTGCCAACATGGGATCGCAAATAAGCCTTCGTGCAACCATTTTGTTTTTTTGGTAGTTTTATTAATGCAACTAAAAAAATCAAGATGCAATACAAAGATGTGCTTTAGCTGAGCTAACCCTTTAAGACTTTTTATTACATATTGTACTTCTTTATTGTACAGCATAGAAGGTATGAAATGAAAGAAAAATGAGATTTACGCAAATCCGTTTTGCGGGAAACTAATTTTACGGTATTTTCCCTTTTCCAGCTAGTTAAGTTTTGCTCGAATACCCTTTGCGGGAACTTAATTTTAAAATTTTTTCTTTTTCCATCCAATACTCGGAAGAATTTATCAGGCAGCTTATTTTTGGAATTTTCTCCGAGTACTCACAGCATTTCCAGGTACAGCAGGTAGCTGCAGCTAGAAACTCAATCCCAGTTGAAGCCAGACGTGGGGCAGCTGCTAGACCCTTCATTCTAAACAAGGAGAATTTAAGGCTGCAGCAAGAAGCAAGCTAAGCTACTCACTGAAGTAGAAATGAAACTATAGCTAGGGCAACACTACCAGCTGAGGCAGAAATGGGGCTGTGAGAAGGATCAGGCTATTATTTAAGTTAAAAATGAGGCAGTGAGTGGGAGCAAACTACCAGCTGAGGTAAAAATGGAGCTGTGAGTGTAAGCAAACTACCAGCTTAGGTAAAAATGGAGCAACATTGGCGAAATTTCACCCACCCGAAGACGCACTTTTCAGCGACTAAATTCTAAAACCGGCAGCGAAATTCTAATGCACGTCACACACCTTGCGGTGACCTAGCGACGTGTGCGGCTGGGAAGGCCGATGGAAGCAGGTTTGCTCAATTCCTTGTAAGTATTTTCCTCGCTTGCAGAAGCCAGCAAGCATCTCAAATACGGTAAAACATTTTTCTCAAAGCCGAGTAATTATGGCCCTTATTGATGATTCTGCTCATGTTCAGGCCTGTAATTCTCCTCACTGACCTTTGCGTTGCTTGTGTTGCAGGTGCATTACACAGTGACTGCTATAGGAATGCGGTAGGAGTCATAAAAATTATTAAGTTAACATTATTCAACCGTGCATAATGTTCTTATTTGCGTCTGTTTTCCCGACCACGAGGTACGCAAGGGATAATAGAATCATTCCAGCGATCACTCACCCTCAACTTGTTAATGTATCAAGGTTGGGTCACTCTTGATACCATGGTAACTGTTGTTTGGTTCACAAATCTAGTTTATAGCCTTCAGCTCATTTGGTATGCTGGAACAGCAAGTGTATCAAACACCTAACTGATATTGTATGTTTTAAGAAGTGCGCAGAATTGTTCGTTCACCCCATCGTGGGTGGAGGAACTCGCTTGAATTATGCACGCAAGCCCTAGAAGCGGCGGCGTCCAGAGTACCAACCGAGGACCCGGAAATTCCCAGAGAGTGAATCGCAGACCCCCGGTTTGCTGGAAGATTATGGGCCGGCTCGAGAGCCGGGCGTTGGCGTCAGGCTGGAGCAGACGAACTTTTATTCGTTTGGATTTACCGTACCGCAATTCAGGTCTACAAGACGCCTGTGCCTGCAATACCGATGGAGAATTAAATGCTTATTGTGGCTTACCCGGCGATTTTTTCCCGGTCTTCCTAGAGGAAGAATCTTTAACGCATTCCTGTTGACACAGAAGCTAAATTTACAAATCTTGTTGAGGATGTGAAATTTTGCTAGAAATTGCCTGCAATACCAATGGAGAATTAATTACTTATTATAGCTTACCCAATGACTTTTCCCCGGTCTTCCTCGCGGAAGATTTTTTAATGCATTCCTGCTGACACAGAAGCTAAATTTGCAAATCTTGTTGACGACATGAAATTTTACTAGAAATTGGCCGCAAATTTAGAATCATGATTGAAAAAATTTTAAGCTCTCAAGCGTAACACTGAAATGCATAATTTTAAATTAAATATCTCAAAGTATTTCCCTCTATGGGCATGAGGGAAATTCCACTGCTAGGGCCCATGATAGGAATCATTTCAATTGATCGCCTATCAAAAAACTTACAATTCACACTAAGCACTATCCAGAAGTCTAGGGTTATCGGGAAATGTAATAAATTAAATGAGCGACAAGAAAAAAATGAATTTAACCTTTCTTTTGATACTGAAGGAAATTTACCGAAACTGTCTTTACCAATTTATTTTTAAAAGCTTAGATGGTCCAAGATATAGGTGAACAATGTTACAGGCTGAACATTCTCAAGGAATAGCTCCTTTTATTTTTCTCCCATGAATAAAAATAACGCCATGGTCTACGTCATGGTTATTATCGATAAATTCTTGGTATTCCAATCATTGTACATAGGATTTAAATACATAGAACCTTCAGCACAGTCTCTTTAACAATGTGGACTCCATTCATATTGATTGTATTGTACACCGATAATTGTATTGTACACCGATAATTGTATTGTACACCGATAATTGTATTGTACACCGATAATTGTGTTGTACACCGATAATTGTATTGTACACCGATAATTGTATTGTACACCGATAATTGTATTGTACACAGATAATTCAAATATTGAGTATTAGATTTTTGTACGAAGTTAAAGATAAGGAACAAGAAATAGTGACATTTTTATTTCAAATGTTACTTCTATATAGAGTCTGAATTTTGCAAAATTTAGCCCAACATTCATGACTTGGTAAAGTTAGCCTTTGGTGGGCTGACTAGGAGATGAGGGGCATTGACATCCAGGGAGTCGAGAAGCCAAACTGGCCTCCAATTAAGAAAACTTTGCACATGTGGGCAAACTGGGCTCAAGTGCCACACAGCACACAAGTGGGAAAACTGGGCACATATGGGTAAACTGGGCACATGTGGGTAAACTGGGCACCCATGGGCAAACTGGGCTCAAGTGCCAAACAGCACACACGTGGGCAAACTGGGCACATGTGGGCAAACTGGGTACATGTGGGCAAACTAGGCACCCGTGGGCAAACTGGGCAAATGGGGGTAAACTGGGCACAAGTGAAGAAACTGGGCACAAATGAGCAAACAGTGTATAAGTGAGCAGCGTGGGTATTTGAAGATTTACCACAATACATATTTTTTTAAATCCAATTTGCTATACACCTCAAGTATCAACTTTTTTGGAAATAAGCGGAATTTTCTTTCTTCTTTTCTTCACCTCACCACAAGTTGGGACGTATGCTGTGTGATGGCAACTACAAGATAATTGAGTAGAGAAGCACTCCATTTTCACAGCATGTAACTTAGCTTCCAGCTCGCAAGTCGCTCTTCAGATCTGAGTTTTACTGGAAATTAGGCTCTTAAATATCACTTCGTACTCGAGAGGCTTGCTTCTTGCGCGTCACAGGAGGCATCTTCAATGATATCGCAGATCCTCTTACGAAATAATAACGAAAATTATCCAAAACACTACTTATGAAGTTTGAAGATCGATTCAGTAGGAGTGTGCAATTTTTAAAATTTATTTTGAAGTTTATCATGATAGATCGCAAGAGGGAAAATGTTTGACTCTACTTACATACGCTTAATAGATACCTACATTTACAATAGAGTCTGCATAATTTAGTGAGAAAATGACAGTCCTTTAAAATCTGTTACATTTAAAGACTCATAATTTATTTACCATTAATTCACTAGACAATAATACTCCATCGAACATTCAATTGACATCAAATTGTCTACATTAGACGCAAATTCTTTTTTTATATTTTTTCAAATTCAGTTCTCTAATATATAATTCAGTTTTGCTCCTCAAATGAAATAAATATATTTTTCAACAAACTTTATATGTAGTTCAGTTTTGCTCCTCAAATGAAATCAATATTTTCTACAAACTTTACATTTTTATCAAACATATTTGTTCATCATTTTTCAGTAAGTTCTTGAAATATTATAGAAAACACGTTTTCTTTTGCCTTAAGTTCTTGATACACAATAGAAGGAATATTTTCTTTTGCATATCTACCTCTGTTTCTTAGAGGATCTCAAGAATGTTTTTCGAAAAATCCACCCCACACAGATCGCTCGAGTCGCAGACTTGCAACATACGCTGTCAAGCAGCTCGTATAGCAAACACAAGAAGAGGGGGAGGGGGGAGGAGCCCTAAGCATTCCTACGTGTGACGTGTGTGTGCGTGTGACCTTGCATGCATCTAACTCACTGACAGCCCACTACGCACTCAAGTGTCTTCATGCCATCTTCAAATTCTTGCGACGCACCTACGCTGGAATTACACAGCGGACTGTCTCTGGACTAACTTTGCACTGCAAATTACATTGTCACTTTACATACTTTACAGGTTGCTGAAAATCCAACTGCCGTAACGTGATTGCGTTGTGCGGAGTAACTGGTAATATTCTGCGGAAGCTTTTATCAGAAACCGTAAAACAGAAACATGATCTAACACGCGTAAGGAACAAACAAATGTCAGAAACTTTAATGGGGCAACTGATACCCACCACAGAGATGAACTGGGTTGCTTTGCTGTGTCCATAACTTCCTATTGCCAATAATATCATAATTCTGAATCATAATGCTACAATTTTTAAGACATCGTGCTATCACGAACAACAGATGTTGTTAGCTCAAACATCATTTGTTGTAAACCCTACGACACTTACCGAAATATGGTTGAATGGCTTAAAAATGTTAGTGCCTAAAGCAAAACTTAATTCAATTAGTTTCCAGAGTTGAACTTGCTTTAAATCAATGTCAGTGTTATGTTTTCGTCGAAACTAGTAATAGAATTTTTTGGGTTCCTTTACAGAGAAACAAGGACCATTTACATTTTTTCTGTTTTCGTTCACTTCTCGGGTTAAAATGAAGTGGAATTCAGGGATGGAGACGCGTAACTCGATCATCTCTAATACTGGCTTAGAATATTTAGATTGACCCTTTTGTGATTAAAAGCCTAAATTTAGGCTCTTTTAATTCAATTTCTCTACCAAATTTTGAGTGTTCTTCGTGCTCAGGATCCTTCATTAAAAAACCTTAACCTGCGGGGTTTGGCCACAAAAAAGGCCAATCTGGAAGCTCTTAGCGGGACTGAAGTGAACTGCCCCAGTGCTCTGGGGACTTCCGTCTTCCCCGCTCTGGGGGAATACCAGCTCGCAGTAACAGAGTTTGAAAGTACCTTTAATCGGTGCTACTATAGCGTGAGGTCTACCACCATTTATCGCCTACCCAGGTGCAGTCTGAGATGCAAAAATTAAGTGTTTATCACAAAATTAAATGTGTGGAAATGAGTTAAATCCATTAATAACCTAGCCTAGCCTCACGCTATAGTACTAGCTAGAGGTAGATCTCATGCTATAGTGTGGTCGACCTCACGCTATAGTACTAGCTAGAGGTAGATCTCATGCTATAGTGTGGTAGACCTCACGCTACAGCAGCACCGCATAATCCTCAGAATTAAATTAAATATTTCACCCTGTAATATCCATACATAACAAGTGTGCAAGTTCTGCTCTTTTATCGTCTTGTATTTGTTCAACAAAACCAAATATGATGTTCAGGTTTAATTCGGATGAAATAATAATAATAGCTTAATTAGGTTCATTTATATGCTTCTTGCAGAAAATTTAAAATAGCTGATTTATTATCACTCCATCATATTTGAAAACCGCTCATAATGGACTAGCTTTAAAAAAAACGCTACTTCTATAAAGATACAAACACGCTATTCTTATTGCGATATTCTCTGATGATCTATCTCTAATGCGCGTCAATGCTTCAAATTTAACATTGTTCATTCTCATGACTCTTTCTAGCTTCATGATAACAAGTTTGATTTATGACCTGCAGTTTTGCAGCGCTCGAACGTTCCAAGTCTACAGGAGGACCTTTGCTGCTTAGAAAAGTCCCCTGTGAGATCTTTGTTGCTTAGAAAAGTCACGATTTTATTACTCGAAGTGATCTATTATCACACGCCTTCGAGAAAGCCGGGAGAAAATCTGGAAAAATTCTCCGTTCCCCTTTCCTCGGAACTCGGGAAGTCCGACGTCTCAACGGTCGACGCTCATTACCTCAGTAGAAGAGAGACAAGGTAGGATCAAACCAGTCTTTTTTCGTCGACCGTATGACAATGGCACGTCACGAGAACGGAACAATATCAGCGCTCATATAGCATCTGGCAACACTGCTGGCTTCAAATCTCGCACCACCATTGGTCTAGCGACATGCCGCAATGGTGACGTCACAAATTTTGTTTGAAAAAAAGCCGTTGTATTGACTAGCCGAACAAGAGGAGGTGTTTTTACCCCATAGAAAAGACCCGACCTTGTTTCCTCTACCGCTCCCGCCGTAGCTGTGATACAAGAGCACCCGGAAGAGCTCCGGGATTCCTCCAGGTTTGCTACACGCAGCCACAAAGCCAACAAAGGCGGGCACGATGACTGTAAGTTTATTGGTGTTGACGAGGCGTCACCATCGCGTCATCGGACGGAGTCTAAGGCGGATTTCGAGAAAAATTTTCTTCGCTTCTGTAGAAGGGCTCTTCACAACATGAGTGACGGATGAGAGAGGACGTCCGGTCAACGCATGAGAAAAACTTTACAGCTGTATAAATGATGTTTGTCTTCATTTTTATGCTAATATGACATTTGAAGACTTCAGGGAACGTTCTGATGTCTGGTTAGTAAGTCTGGCCGACCTTTTCGAGATGGGTTTTTAATATGTTGAACAAAGTGTACGACACTGCATGACGGCAATTTATTTTGATCACCATTTTCCAAATCCTGTTGAGTGTTTTTTTTTAAGTTTATTTGATCCCATTAAAATAAGTACGTTATGCTTAGTGACTTATATTGTCATTCCTGGTACCTTGTATAACTTATTAGAGTAAGTAGCATCTGTTCAAAATATAACCGTCCTAGAATTTTTACCAAAGTTGCCCATTCATGGATATTTTCACGCAGGAGAGGTCATGCTGAACTCTTCGTTGAGTCATAAATCTTACATTCGTTTTTTCCTTCTGGTCACTACTTGAAGATTTCTTTAACATTGCTTCGATATTTTTACGCGAGCAGCATGAGTTAATAAGTATGATGGTTTAATCGTTTTGACTAAGTGGTGCCCTCAGTGAGGAGTCTCCGGCAGCCTAAGTCGTAGGCTCCTATTTACGTCGCATAGCGGTCTATCTTATAGCGTGGGTATTTCGGTGCTGCTATAGCTTGAGATCTGCCAAAACTATAGCGTGAGATCTACCTCTAGCTAGTACTATAGCGTGAGGTTAGGTTACTAATGGATGTTACTTATTTTCATACATTTAATTTAGCAATAAACACTTACAATGCTATATAGCGTGAGGTCAACCACACTACAGCATGAGGTCTACCTCTAGCTAATACTATAGCATGAGATCTACCTCTAGCCAGTACTATAGCCTGAAGTTAGGTTAGGTTACTAATGGATATCACTTACATCCATCCATTAAATTTAGCGATTAACACTTAATTTGTACATCTCAAACCGCACCTGGGTAGGCGATACATGGCGGTAGACCTCACGTTGTAGTAGTGCCGGTGTGTCTACGTTGACTTTCCTACACTACGCACAGCACCACCAGGGTTGTGGACCAGGGTACTCGACTAGCCTACTTTCGCAGATCGAGTCTGATTTGTAATGATGTCGAGATGTGTGGGCGTTTTTGGGTGCAACTATAACTTGAGGTCTACCGCCATATATCGCCCTACCCTAGTTCAGTTTGAGATGTACAAAGTAAGAGTTTGTCGCTAAATTAACAAAATTATGTGTTTATCACTAAATCAAATGCATGGCAATAAATAATATCCACTAGTAACCTAACCTAACCTCACGCTATAGTACTAGCTAGAGGTAGATCTCATGCTGTAGTGTGGTAGACTCACGCTACAGTACTAGCTAGAGGTAGATCTCATGCTATAGTGTGGTAGACCTCACGCTATAATACTAGCTAGAGGTAGATCTCATGCTATAGTGTGGTAGACTCACGCTATAGTAATAGCTAGAGGTAG
This sequence comes from Platorchestia sp. MABIK, assembly GCA_014220935.1. NCBI lineage: Eukaryota > Metazoa > Arthropoda > Malacostraca > Amphipoda > Talitridae > Platorchestia > Platorchestia sp. MABIK. The sequence continues at coordinate 31,756 of JACJUY010003584.1, forward strand.
ATCTCATGCTGTAGTGTGGTAGACTCACGCTACAGTACTAGCTAGAGGTAGATCTCATGCTATAGTGTGGTAGACTCACGCTACAGTACTAGCT
>JACJUY010003584.1:32125-73828 GCA_014220935.1 Platorchestia sp. MABIK
GCTATAGTACTAGCTAGAGGTAGATCTCATGCTATAGTGTGGTAGACTCACGCTATAGTAATAGCTAGAGGTAGATCTCATGCTATAGTGTGGTAGACTCACGCTATAGTACTAGCAAGAGGTAGATCTCATGCTATAGTGTGGTAGACTCACGCTATAGTACTAGCTAGAGGTAGATCTCATGCTATTGTGTGGTAGACCTCACACTATAGTACTAGCTAGAGGTAGATCTCATGCTGTAGTGTGGTAGACTTCACGCTATAGGACTAGCTAGAGGTAGATCTCGATCATGCTATAGTGTGGTAGATTTCACGCTTTGGCAGCGCGTTTTTTTGTGCCTAGACTCATCTGAGCTAAATGTACAAAAAATTATCCAACTCTTTGAACCCCAAAACATCCAAAATGTACGTATGAAACGCTCAGCTGAACCAAATGGCAATAGGCTGGTATCCCAACTGTGAATCCATGACTTTTTGAGCTGAAATACAAACTATTTTTTGGTTTATAGTAGAAATATTTAATCATTAATCGAAGCGTGCCGTATGAATTCTGAAATATTTTCACAATTCGCAGCACCGGAGAAAATACAATATGTACGGATTTTTTCCAGATAAGCCCCGCCACCAAATAGGTGCATTATTTCCAAAGTTACAACTGGGTGAACTCACGAGTTGCACTAGTGGCGGGGCTTATCTGGAAAATACAAGATGTGCTATCTTTGACCGGACTTTTGTCAAAAAGATTCATTGTTGTACTGAAGGGGTTCGCTCTTCCCTCCAGTAATTTCTGAGCTTTATATAAAACGCAAAAGTTTTCGGTCTCTCGTTTTGTGCAAGTCAATCTATGATAGATCAATCTATTAATTTAGCTCTGTTGTGCCAAAAAATATTTGAAATCCAATTAGTTGTTGTGTTATTCTTGTACCAATTATTCTTTTAAATTAGTAGCTTTTCTTGTAAATGATTGGTGTCATTATGACAGCTTAATGATTAATGTTGAGTTCATAATCAACAACTCGTGTGCGTTGAACTTCTTCGCCGGTTGCTTAAGATAACACGTGAAATATTTCATTATACTTATGTTTCTGGCTTTGCTACTTATTATTTAAATCAACCCTAGACATACGTTCATCAGGCATACGTTCATCATTTGCCCGAAATATGGTCAAATTAGATATTGAAGAGTTACTGCAAAGAATTTTCTACTTGTCCCTTAAAAAAAACTCACAACGTTTTTTATGGGAGGCTATATTATCAGTGAAAATTGCAAATGGTGGGATTTCATCCGAGTTTATAAAGGAACAAATCTAAATAATGAAAAGATACCCAACCTAACCTGAGCTTAGCTAAATTAACCCGTGAAAATTATGAACAAATGTCAGTGCATAGTCACTCAAAAAAAAAATTACACCCATATCATGATGCCGTTTTTCGCCAGGTGTTAGTCTAGTGTGACAAAAACATTTACCATAATAAACCATTTAACAATTCAAACAATTTATTTACCACAAGTGACACAGCAGTTAATTGTTTCTTAAGTCTATGTAGTACAACGGACACATATGAGTGTAGCTACAATAATTGTGGGCCCGAATAAGTTCAGCGACTTCTCAGGCACCCTACAATCAGCGCTATTGTAAGGTATACAATTATGTTTAACATAATTTACTTAACCAAGGGACGCACTAGATTGACCAATAAATTTATTCTCTCAAGTTTCAATGCCTAATTTTACAAAATTGATAGATAACCCTATGCCTTTTAAAAAATTACGTTGTGCTTCGTAACAAACAACATTACGTATTACAATTAACAACACCTTGCATAATTACAAACAACATTGAAGCATCATAGCAAAAAACAACATGGATCCCTCCAGAAAGACTCGCAGAAATCAGGCGTTCACATTAAAGTCAGCTGAAAGCCACAGAATTCTTGCTCGTTGTATTCCAATTGAATGACGAAAGCAGATGAAAAATGAATGACCGAGGATACTAAAAAACATTTGTACATCGCTTTCTTCTTCATGAATCTGCTCAAAAGCAGGTATGTTTTTTTTTTACAAGCATTGTATGTTATTACCCTCAGAAGGTATAAACTTAGCAATACGTTTAGATCAGTTGAGTTTGTCTATTTTATACAATAGGAAGAAAATACAGTTAAGCTCTTTAGCCCCTTGACATCTGCTTAGAAGTTAAAATACGCTCTGTGAATAGAGAATTTGCTTTCCACACGTATTAGGCGACATACTGAGAGGACTGAGACCCCAACTTGAAATTGTGGAAAATTCACGTCACCCGCACGCATAAAATTATATTAAATTAAGAGTAAAGTTCAAATGATCACATTTCTTCTTTTTCTTATTTCATAAGATTTTCTCTTCCTACTTTTAAGTTACTCTTCGAACCAACAGCGGCCATTTTTTCAAATCTTATTCTCAGATGTGATCGCTTTGTTTATACGATAAATCGAACAATCCAGCAATTTAAAAATACAAGGACGGTTCCATGACAAGGCAGCAAATGGGTTTACTTGAACGGAATTTTCTGCTTGCAGGAAACTGTGAGTAAAATCTGCACAAAGTTTTAATTCTACGTAAATTTCGGAAAATAAAATGGTGACGTATTAATTTCCAAATGTACCGCGTTCATTCGAAATTTATCTCAACCTTGTTTATTTTATGACTATGTCATCAGTTTAGCTCCCAATAATGACAACAGGAAGTTTTTCCATCGTTCGTAAATTCGAAACAGTATCAGCTGTGTGAATATTTTTTTATATTTTTCACTACTTGCAAGCATTCGAATCAGCAAACTGTGATTTACAAAATAGAATGGAGATTTCAAAGCGATGCATAGAGTAATACCAGGACTTCTCAATTATACCAGAACTTCTTCAATTGTTTGATGCGAGATAAGGCAGTTTGTGTTCCATCGTACCTGCGACCGGTATTGTTTTTTGATGGTATTAATCACTCACAAAAAAATATTAAAAGATATAACGTAGAAATTAAAATGGACAATATTTTAACGTGACCACAACTCGTGTTGTTTAGTACAGCGCTTAGAGAAAAATCAAGGAAATTATGTTACTGTTTTCTTTCTTTCCTGATACTTCACAGTTTACTTTTAGTCTTTTACATAGGCATTGAATTTTCTGATACTTCACAGTATACATTTATATAGGCGTTGAATTCATATACATGCATAACCGGCACTTATGTGCATTGAAAATACTTTATTTTATCATAGCAAAATGAAGAGGATAAAATTATCTGATATCCTGATAACGATGAGGATTTTTTTAATAAATAAGCAAAATTAGGGAAATTAAATCATCTGACGTCCTAATGACGATGATGAATTTTTCAAAAACAACCAAAATGAGGGCGATAAAATCATCTGACATCCTGATGACGATGAATTTTTTAAAACAAGCAAAATAAGGGAAACAAAATCGTCTGATGTCTTGATGGCAATGATGATTTTTTTAAGAAAAAATGTTCTTAGAGTACAGTAGTTCATAAATTTAAATTGTCCGCGAACAGGCCGGATCAGCGGACAATATTTATAGCAAGGGCTTCCAACCACCGAACTCTGGTGGACAGCAAGTGCTTTTTTTCTTTTTGTTCTTCGTGACCTCAGCGACGTCAGCCAACAGTTGGCAGCAACTCGTGCAGGGCGAATAATATACAAGGTAATTCATTAAACTTAATTTTTCATGAACGTTCAAATAACTACTGGAACATGTAATAAATAAACGCGAAAATATAAAATATTGGAAAAGTTTTCCTCTCACATGCCATGATCTATGATTAAAAAATTTCAAAACCGAAGAAAAAAATTAAAGAGGAAGAAAAGTTGATATGTGTTTTATTCTGGCAGCTAAGATTTGATAAAATAGAGGACATTGCGTGCAGTGACATTAGAATGAAAGGCACTGATCGATCTAACATGTAGAAATAGAAAAGTATCGATAAATTTTACCACATAGTAATAATAAAAGGTTCACTGAAAATCCACTTTCCAGAATCAGAAATGAAATTCACAGCTCCAAAAATCTTCGACATTCTTCAGATGTCTTATGGAATGATGAATAGTACTTTCTGTTTTGTAAATTTGCACAACATTTAGTTCTGAAAGCTTATCGAGGGAACTTGAGGTTTGCAAAATTAATGACATTGTTGAAAGCCTGGATTTGAGTTTTCTATATTTGTTAGAACTGAAGTCTCAGTTCACCGAGATATCTGTGCGACCAAAACAGTGCACATGGGATTTTTATGATAAACATAGTGCGACAGTGTGCTTAAAATGTTAAAAGAACTTTATAAGTCTAACAACGGTGAGTGAGAACTTTAAAAGCCTAACAACGATGTCATTATCACAGCGATATATATTTGTTTGAATATAAACAAACATGTAAACACCTGTGTGTTTATATGTTTCAATTTCATTTCATGATGACCATAATAATGAAATTAGAATTTTCTACCGTATCCTTCATTCCTGTACAAATAAACTGGAATTTCCAAATTTCAAGTATGCAGTTAAACTCCAGAAATTAGATTCGATAAACTAATACGAGCATGATTCTCTAATTCAAATGATTCCAAGCAAACGACTTTCACAATAAGAAATTTTTCATGTTTCATATGAAACAGAAGGGCCCTCTGTGTCACAAATTTTAGAAGTTCGGATCGTCTAAATGGCATTAAACCCTACTTCTCTCCAGGAAAATAAACAAAATGCCCTACAGACTAGAGCCGAGCAAAAAGCATAAAATGTCATTCTAAATGAGATATATGAATATAAAAGAGCCTCCTGACATGTCCTTTGAATTGATATATCTTTTGAAATGATATATCATTTTAAATGGCAAATCATTTGAAATGACATATCCTTTGAAATGACATGTCCTTTAAAATGACGCATCCTTTTAAAGGTCAAATGATGTGAAATGACTTATTCTTTGAAATGACTCATTCTTTGAAATACATATCGTTTGAAATGTCAATAATGACCGCACGTGGCGTTGACGAGCCTGCCCGTATCATAGCTCAAGTCAACTCTTTGGTGATGCATAATTTGCATTCCTTCACAGGCAGTGCGCCACGGTGGAGGAAACAAGGTAGAGTCATTTCTATTATTCCGTTGATATGATACCGGATGCATGGAATATGTTACTGTCTTTGTGTCATTTAATACAACTCGACTATGAAAATGGATGCCCATGCACACCAGAAGTTCAGCTCTAGGAAAGATTCTCCTTCACAGCCGAAGAATCCAAGTTCATTTTCATGTGTGGAGAAGTCAAGTACACTGCAGCAGTGAAGAGGGTTTTTGGGGACAATGTTCTGTCCGAAAAATCCTCGTAACGTTCCTTCTGGTGTACAGGGGCATCCATTGTCAAAGTCGAGTTGTACTAAATGTCACAAAGACAGCAACATATTCCATGCATCCGGTATCATATCTACGGAATAATAAAACTTCCCTATGTGGAGAGCTGGAAAAACGGTGGTGATGTTAATTTTTTTGTTTAGTTCACCAGATTTTGTATAATTCAAAATTGTCACTCATGTTTGATCACCGAGTAGCAATCGCATTCCACTAATTCGCCTCGGCTATCTTAGTCTAAGAATGACATGTGCTTTGATGATAGCTACATGTTAAATGGGTGTCCATGTGTAAAATAAACACATATGTGCTTCATCAGCTCACATGTGTTCATGTGTTTCAATACTAAATGGCCTAAGAAAATACTATTTGTTGAATGTTTGTAGTTCTCCAGCGTTTAAAAGAGTACTCTACGAGTATACCTGCTTCGATCTGATTATTAGACCTTCTTTATTCCACACCATCCCATCTTTGCATCAACTATACTAAAATATATTAAGCCCAAACCGGAGCCCTACACCAATCAGTATCGCTAGGCAGTTCCTTTGGTGTACACAACAGCAGCATTGTACCCTGACGACGGATCTGCTCTGAAGGTAACAATTTGGGTCCGACCGTCGGGCAGCAATACTCTGTACTCGCCCTTCACATCGTCCCCGCCGCTCGTCTCCGTGTGGCTGAACTGGTGCCCCGCTGACGGGTCTCGAACACTCCACGCGATCTGGTACGGCATGTACGCCTTGGCGGGGGTGTGCGTTTTGGGGGGAGGAGAGAAGCCTTTGGGCGTTGGCAGAGTGGCTGGAGTGGGAGACACTTCCACTACTTCTGGCACCTCCAGGTCAAAGTCCAGCTGTGAAAGAATAGGATATGTTAAATCTAAAGTTAAATCCAATGCTTTTGAATAAAATGAATTTATTCTGTCCGTCTCAGGCTGGCAGGAGGCTTAATTTGGGTGTATCTAATAGGAATTACGTGTGTCTAATGGCTGTGGAAACATTTAGGTTTTAGCTGGGTGTACGTTTACGAGCAAGAGCCAGAAGATAGATCCAATTTTATGAAGAAGCCATGAAGCAGAAGCCGCTGGCTCGACCCTCCGCTTCGGACAGGCTGCACATAGAAAAAAAATTATGCATGGATGATCGTTCGTCGATCACAAATTTTTTGAAGAGAAAACCAGCTCTCGTTCCTTGTCGACTTTTTTGATTAACCACACCGGAGAAAGCCAGAGCGACAGCTCAAAGTTGTCCCACTTCTTACCCGCCCAACCTCCTTCTTGGTCATAACCCCGTTCAGGCTCTGAGTTTCTTACGAGGAGAACATAAAGGAGTCACTTAGGACCGAAAGGCGAGGGAGAGCGGACGAAGCGCGTGAGCAGAGAGTGACAGGTTCTGGTCGCGAATCGGCGAGGACTTGGTCGAAGACAGACAGGTGTTACTTCACGCTGTTAGAGTGAGACTCTGTTTCGAGGACTACATTGTCATTTCTGTTTCGAGGGCTGCGTATTCCTTTCATTGTGTTTGAGGGCGTCGTTTTCGAGTTCTGTTATCGAGGGCTATGTCTCTAGGGTACAGGTTTCAACATTGCAGTGGTCATGCGCTAGTCAGATAGCGGGTTCTCAACACTGAAACGCGTTGCTAAAATCGCTGTCTTTTGTTGAGATTGTTGTGGGTCCGATGTCAAGCGCATGCTCGCTCTCCTCCTCTGTACCTGCCTCTCACACCAGTAAACTATTGAGTATCTTTTGTTGGTACGTCTTATTTTCCTCCACTCGCACGAACCACACAGAAAGACGTGCCTGGGAAACGCCCCAGGTCAGCGCTACCAAATCGTTACATACTTAATGAAGTTGATGCCGGATGTATGTATTGTAGAGGCAAACGTAATACGGCTAGAAATTCCTCTAAAATCATACTCTTAAATTTTGAGACAAAAGTCTCTGGTGGCAGCGACCCTTTTTTATGTAATTTCAACTCATAAATCTACTTTACGTAAAAGAAGCTGACTAATATACAATTGTAAGCTTCATTCACTTTAGTTTCATCTAATGTTTTAGTTCAATCTGTTATGTACCTTAATATATAACTGCCAAATTCAGCCACGGAGCGTGTGTCTATGCGTGTCGGGTGCGTGTGTCTGTGACACACGCACCGGATGCACAATGACCGTATCTGTGATACGAGTTTCACCAATGCACAAGTTCAAGAATATTTTAATCGCGGCTTCTATTAGGATGGATATATTTGTTTGTCATCCATCCCTGGGGAACTTATTTAAGCAAAATATCAAATCCCATCATTTTTGATGTGCCGTCAACTAAATGAAAATAGATAAGCCCGCCATGCTCTATAGACGAATCATGAAATTAGGTTTTTATATTTTAACCGAGGAATACCTTCAATATTCGCTACAATGCGATGTTTATGCAGTGTTTACAGTTTATTTTTTGAATCAAAGATGTAGAAAAATGACAATTTGACAGGGCTAAGCATACTGCGTGAAGCATCTTTGGTGGCCTCAAATTTCTGGGTAATCCTGGAATTATCGATAAACTTGATAAACACAGTCTCATCCACGTGGCGCACTACGTCTCCGGCTATTCACAAGAGCACACAAAAAACTAGAACTCTGATATTAAATGACAATACTTAGCATTACTGATACATTCCTGACTCCACCATAAAATCTTCCGCTGTGCAGCGCGGTGAAAGAAATCCGGCAGGGTCAAATCAGTCTTTTTTCGTCGACCGTGTGGCAATGTTGACGTCATGGCAACGAACCAATAGCAGCGCTCATATTGCATCTGGTAACACTGCTAGCCCCAAAATCTGGCTCCACCATTGGCCTAACAACAAATTGCAATGGTAACGTCATAAAATTTGTTGGCAATAAAGCCTTTCTAGAAAATTGGCTGACCGAACAAGAGGAGGTGTATTTTCCCCCATAGAAAGGACTCTACCGTGCTCTACCTCTACCGTGCTGTGCAGCAAACTGGCAGACATAAGCGCATTGGTCATCTGTGACAATCATGTAGTGCAATTTCCTTCACATTTTACTACATGATTTGTGTTTGAAGTGTAGTCGTTTCAAGATTCGATAAAAGTTGAAAATGGCTTGCTCAGTAATATTGTAAGTTGATATTGTGAGAATAAATTCGCTACTGATCACTCATTTCAATGTGTCAAATCTATTGAAGTTTGGTAGTCCTCTAAGAAGCGTTTTGATGACTTTCAATGGTGGATCGTTCGTTCTGCTATTAACGAGAGAGAGGCCTTTATTTCTTGTTCATTTTGACAAGCTGTCGTAACTGATGTAAAGTGATGTAAGCTTGAGATGTACCAAGCTGCCTGATGTCATTAATTCAAGCTTTCAATGTACAAGACTTAGTGTTCTGTCTTAAAATTCCAGAATTCTACGCCATTTTGACTTCGATTTTTGTCTTACGGTTTATTTAAGGAACGAAAAACCCATAAGATATGTACTATTGTACTTTGTTCACTAAGCATATATATATTCCCGAAAAAAACTTTTGAAAAAGCTGACAAATGTATTATAATACTATTCCAACATGTAAACAGTCTGTACTAACAGTCCAACAGTCTGGTGCTTTAGATTTGTGTGAAATAAGTGTCAAACTACATGCAATTAAAGGCATAGACAGAGGTATGGTTTTGAAATGAGGTTAGATGCTTTCCTATCTCATTGAGGACCTCGTCTCTTGCAGGCAGTTTATTTCTTTCGGTTTAAATACGTAGAATTTGTCTCGGTATTCTAAAGTTAAACTGTGACCCTGAATTAGATTCTTGCACTACCTCGTTGTGGGAGCTTGCGTTGCTTCAGAACTGATGCCGATAGTTTTGCATCGACTTGACTTCAAAGTTAACTCAGCAAATGTTTCTCAGTAAATGTTTCTCAGTAAATGTTTCTCAGTAAATCTTTCTCCGTAAATGTTTATCAGTAAATGTTTCTCAGTAAATGTTTCTCAGTAAATCTTTCTCCGTAAATGTTTATCAGTAAATGTCTCTCAGTAAATGTCTCTCCGTAAATGTTTCACTTGTACGCTGTTGAGTTATAGAGGTTGTACTCGTACACTCATTCAAAACTATGTTAGAAAAAATTAACTGTTTTTCAAAGTGCTAAATTCTGCGTGAACTGACTTCATCTCCTGAAATTTTGTTAAATTCGTCACTTAACTTAAATAGGAAATTGGTCATTCACCTTTAATGAAAGTAAATTAGTTTATTCCATTACGATTTGATAATATTTTTTGCAAAAAAAATGATCGCTATTTGTTTACTTTTTGTTATTTCTAACAAAGAAATTCGTAATTGTACTTTCTGGAATCACTTGCATTATCTGTTTTTCTATTTTCTTATTATCATTTTCCCAAGCCGATGCAGTGTATGTTGTTATTGATTGTTGTTTGCACACACATTTCAGTGTGTGTTGTTTACGACTGTGTTTGCAATTTATTGTGTACGTTGACTTAAGACCCAGGCTACGTCAAGTTCGGTGTGTGTTGTTTGGGTGCGACCAGAGCTCACGGGAGGATATTTTAGGTTTACGTAGCTCTGAGTAGAGATTCGTGCCCGTAAAGGTGTATTATTTATGAAGATCATGATAAAAGACATTATTTATTGCACACGTAGAAGTGTGATATTTATGTAGATTACGATAAAGTTCATTATTTATTGTTTACATGACTCTGAGAGCCGTAAAATTCGCTCGTCTGTACGTGTTGTTTATTTATGTACGAGTATATAAGGTTTAGGTTTGTAATTTATTGTTTACTTAAACCTGCATGAAATCGTGTTGTTTACCAATGCGTGTTGTTTATAAACGAAAACACGAGATTCAAGCTTGTAATTTATTGTTTACTTAAACTTGCATGAGGACTTGTTGTTTATAAACGAAAACACAAGATTCAAGCTTGTAATTTATTGTTTACTTAAACTAGCGTGGGGACGTGTTGTTTATAAACGGAAATACAAGATTTAAGCTTGTAATTTACTGTTTACTCAAACTAGCGTGGGGACGTGTTGTTTACACAAATGAAGGGGTTTAATATAACGGTGATGCCTCATGCGGAACTCGGGCTGGAGAGACGAGCGAGGTGGCGGATTCAGTTGACATCATGCATTTTAGGGATGCAATTAAAAATTTCATTCACACAGTATTTATTCATTACAGGTAAACACTTTACAGTGGTTTTTAATTCATATCAAGATTCTAATCTATTTAGGAAATTTTTAAAGCATTCAAATTTTTGTGGGCATTTTAAAAGTCTATGAAATATTCCTTTATATATTAATATGAGAAAATGCACACAAATCCTAATATTTTTAAAAGTATTTAAGCAGGCTGCACTTCATTCAAACATTGTCCTTAACATTCTAACTTAATTTAGAGAGAATGAAAAAAATTAAAGCATAGTAAAAACTGAGTGCAATACCAAGTCACAAAGTTTTCTGATCTGACTGCCCCTGTTTTACTTCTATGAAGAAAATCAGAAATAATTTTTTATTCACTAATTTGAACCATCATTTCTTTGTACTCAGGATTTCGCAATTTGTGACGATAAATCAAAATCGCTTTGCTGCTCCAATTTCAAGGTCCAAAAAAAGTGTGACCATCCTTTGACTGACAATTGCTCACGTATATTTTTTTGTTTGTTTGTTTCAGGTGCAGCAATATTTTCGCTCTTGACATTCAATTATTATAAGTTTATTGTTTCTTCTATTATCTCATTTAACTCATTAGACTGGCAGCTATTTGAATAAACATCTACATCAAAGTAAAATACATGAGTCCCGAGCTGTCAAAAAGTTAGTACATTTCACGAGACACTGTGTTATTTACCATTAAACATCCTTCCTCTGATGGATCCTCTTGCTGTAGTTTGCAATGCCATCAAGGATAAAATGTTTCAAAATTTTAACTAACTTTTTTTTGTAAACTGAGGTGTGGTTCTCTTGAATTGATCTCGAATATTACGATTCGTCTTCATTCCATCGACGCCTTCGTCAAAGGCATGTGATCATACTGCATCCCATTCCATAAATGCATCAAATAATGTTTAATAGAACGCCAACTGCTATTATTGCGTTTAATTTTACAATCCCTTTCACACCAAGAATACCATCATTATTAAGTAACCGAAGTTGCAATTTACCAGATTGCCCTACTCGACGTTTACCATGTACGTTTACCAGCTAGAAATTTTAATGTTAAATTATTTTCCAAACCAACCCTCGTTCTTGTTTCCCCTTTACTGAAAGTGAATTTTTTTCCCACATAGCTCATTTCCCTGGCCAGCCGTTATCACATTTCAGCCTGAACCGAATGCCATGAGAAGGCAACCTCACACACCTTCACCCTGTTGCCTTCAGCGCAGGTCCTTGAAAATATTGGTTGCGCTGCAGACCTACCGAGACAAAGTTCGAGTTGAAGTTTGAGGCCTCGGAGTCTGACGTGATGGAGCTCGGTGCTCCGTAGAGGCCTGAAGGCGGAGGCGGTATGGTGGTGGTGGTGGTGGTGGTGGTCGAAGTTTGCTTTGTGGGAGAGAAAAATGGCAGTCTCTCCTTTGTGCGGTCTGGGAACAGCGGTGCAGGAGGCTGGAATGAGAAGTCCAAATGAAGCCGTGTGCAGGACACGAGTAGGTAGAAGACAAATACTTGGCGTAAGATGAATATTGTAGGTAGAAGACAAATACTTTACGCAATATGACTATTGTAGGCAGAAAACAAATACTTGGCGTAAGATGAATATATTGTAGGTAGAAGACAAATACTTTGCGTAATATGAATATTGTTGGTAGAAGACAAATACTTGGCGTTAGATAAATATTGTAGGTAGAAGACAAATACTTTGCTTGAGAGGAACATTGTAGGTAGAAGACAAATACTGTGCGTAAGATGAACATTGTTGGTGGAAGACAAATACTTGGCGTAGGATGAATATTTTGCGCACGAGTTGAAAAAATTGATACTATGCTCAAAATTAATACCACTCTTCATATTCTACCGTGACTTCACACTTAAGAGTAACCCTATATTCCAGAACTGTTTTTAAAAACATCCTTGGAATTCCCGGCTGCATAATTCATCACATCCCGGAATTTAAAGGCACATTAAAGTTCGTTTTAGCAGTCAGCACCGCCCGCAGTTGTAGCAGGGCAGGCAACAACAATTACAAGACAACCTTGAAACAAACTCCCAAGATCATCGCGAAGTGGTTCCCTGCGTCGCGCTGGGCACTCGACTGACGAGTTCCTGAGTCACATTTATTTAGGGTCTCGCCATAAATTCCATTAAGCCACAACGAGTTTTGTCGGCAATTGTGAATTGTTTCCATGCAGCCCACCAACATGGAGCAACATGAATAAAGATGTCGTTATATTGTACATATTGATAATACTCTTTGATCGCTGCTCAACTCAGTTTCGAGCGGTAGTTCGTGATTTTTAAAATTTTGTTTGATTTTGGTCATTCCGGAGCTGGAAGATTAACGTTTTATCCTAATTCTAGCATTAGCTTGTGGCTAGATGCTTAATGATTCCTCGTTTAATATTTGCATGTTTCAAGTCATAATGCACTATAAGCGACGGCAAAATAGCATTCTTGTTTATGTTGGATCCTCAAAAAAAATTTTCTTTGCAATCTTCCTCTCATATGAGCCCAGCTGAAATCTTAGTTTTTTTATACGAAAAATGATTCGTTGTAAATCTTTTGAACCAATTCCACTTTGACGTTCACAAATTTTGTTTTACAAAGCTTTCTGCAAATGCACGTTGCAGATATCTAACGAATGCTAATCAACGAGAAAGCTAATGAGTTTAGAGATGCTTCGAACTGTTCTGCTCTCTGACACTAAAAAAAACACATTTCGTCTTGTGTTCATCTAAAAAATCCAAGTTCCTGGGGTTGGACTATCAAACAATATACGTCATCTTATAAGTACCACTGCTAGTGAATTTCTTTTAAGTTTTTACTCTACGTGTTTTTTCACGTAGAGCTGAAACTGAGAGTTGTTCAGTTAGGAGGACATATATTATTTAAAAGGATCGGTATGAGGGTTGATCACACCAGAAAACAATCATGATCGCAGCTCACCAGTGCTACGAGTTGTAAAATTCGGATTGTTGTAACTGCCAGTTGTACCAAACAGATGATATAAATTATTTAAAAGTCGCACAATGTGAGTTGACTTCTTGAGAGTAGTACTAATCCGGTTGTTGTAACTGCCATTTGTACCAAACAGATGATATAAATTATTTAAAAGTGTCACAATATGGGTTGACCACATCAGAAAATAAGCTGGCATCTCACCGGTCCGGCGAGCTCGAAGTGGTCAGGAAGGCCGGACGCGACGTCAGCCGGTGGGTCGTAGGCATAGGGACGTCTTACCAGGAGGTTGTGCTCTCGGTTGGCTGACGCGCTCTGTTTGGCCGGCGCCGACACGCAACTCGTCACCAGCGTCAGCAGCAGCAGGTCGTGTAAACACCCCTGAAATGATGTGTAATGTCAGCGCTGATTTTGTTAACATCCTGGACTGATAAATGCAAACACTCATTTCCTTGTTTTTATGAATTCGTCTTTTCAACTTTTTGAATTGTTCTCCCAAGTCCAACGCTAGCTAATACGAATTGGAATAACTAAAAATTTCAAGAGTGCTTCAAGATGTAAAATGTATGCGAAGTTACAGCTTTATCATTTTAATTTGCCCTCAATTTCAGACACCAACACTGACCTCACGTATTCTACGCTACCACCGCTAGTCTGATAAATTTGGTAGGCGCTGCAAAAAATATAAAAAAAACTCGTGTGGAATGATCTTCTTGCCTGCTAGCGTGTCTCATCCAAAAGATAAGTTTGCAGCCTTCCTGACAGTGTTGGTAGAAAATGATTTAAAATTAATTCAATACGGGTATTTAGGTTAAATTTAATGTTGTATTCTTGCATTTAATTGTTCACGGATTCCATAATTTACACTCGAATTTCGAACATATTTCACCTAAGATTGCTATTTCTTCACAAAAAAACGAGTAAAACAACAAAGTTGTGATTTCGATTCTGTTGTGGGGCTGGTATTCCCCGTGGAATACCTTTTTAAAAGAGTAATTCAAATTATTTATACGTTGTCAGCCATTTCTTTGAGTGTAAAATATCCAAGAGAGGATATTTTGATTGCTTCTCCCGAAAACATAATTAGCCCCCGACACGCCAATTATAGCCCCCGACAAGGTTAGTCTATTAGTCCTCCTAGTATGATTTATCTATTACTACGCCTCATATTTAGTTTGTCTATTAGTAAGCCTCGTATCGTTTGTCTTTCAATTAAGGACCTCCATTATCAGAAGTTTTTAAAATCCAATGCGTTGTAATGCATCTCATGAATCAACTTTTTTGGAAAATAAACGGTTTTTCTTTCTTGTCTTTCTTTCACAGCAGCCAGAAGCCACAGTCATGTTCGCTTGCACACGCTCATCACAGCTGTCCAGTGCCGCACAAGGTCGCGTAGCTGTGTGCGTGTGTTGTGTGTGTGTGTGTGTGTGTGAGCAGAAACAGCTCGTGCTAAGACGATGATGGCAAGTCTCTGGTAAGGTAGAATTAATGTCCCTGAAACGCATCATTTGATAATGACAGAGTAATTTCAGCCATTTCAAGGTCCAAAATTTCTGCTATTTCAACGTCTGAAATTTCAGCTATTTCAAGGTCCGAAAACATTGTCTGTTTCTTTACTTGTTGCAATGAAATAACCAATTTTAAAAACTGACTTGTAATTTATTCAAATGTCGCTTCAAAACTGATGATAAGCAATTAAATCTGTGCGCAGTGCTCACAAACCACTCATCAACAGGGACGGTGCCATCTTGAATAAAATATGTTCGGCATTCCAGCTCAAATAATAAGCGCCATAAACAACTACCTACATGACCACATCACCAAACATGCCGTAAATACCCTCGATGAATACCCTCTTGAAATGCATAGTCTTTCAGCAATGCCATCAATAAGGCTGTTTGTGTATGAAACTCGTTAGCAGGTATGCAAGTCCAAATCGACTGCCAATGAACATTTCGGAGATAAATGTCTTGTAGGTAGATGATAAAGTCTGAGAAAAATGTTGGCGAGGAAAATGAAAGAGAAAAAGGAATGTTAGTCGAAAATGTGGAAGAAGAGAAATGTAAGTCGAAGAGAAATGGAGGCAAAATCTGTGAAGAAGAAACTTTTATGCCAACGGGCTGTTGTTTCATACTTGCGCGTCAGGCCATCCAGCAACTGCTGAAATCCAGATATTGCTGGAATCCAGCGACTGCTGAAATCCAGATATTGCTGGAATCCAACGACTGCTGAAATCCAAATATGGCTGAAATCCAACGACTGCTGAAATCCAGCGACTGCTGAAATCCAGCGACTGCTGAAATCAAGCTACTGCTGAAATCCAGCGACTGCTAAAATCCAGCGACTGCTAAAATCCAGCGACTGCTGAAATCCAGCGACTGCTTAAATCCAGCGACCGCTGAAATCCATCGACTGCTGAAATCCACCGACTGATAAAATCCAGCGGCTGCTGAAATCCAGCGACTGCATAAATCGCAGGGCTACAGGACGCATCAAAATTCAAGGCAACTCCTGCAATTTCAGATGAAAAATAGAAGCAAGCCCACTTGAACATTCGTTCCCAATAATATTTCACTCACTTCAGATGCCGGAATCAATTACAAGTTTATGTAAATTGTAAGGTCCTCATAACATCAATTTAGTTCATTTTTTGGTGGAAAGAATGCACCAAGATTTCAGTTATGTAGTTGCGAATAATTATCATTTGTTCTAATTGGAATAGCAATCATGTAGTGCTAAATTTTGGCTAAATTTTTTAGCTGAAATTCTAGTCGTACGATACCAAGTTAATTTCTACATAAATATCGGCGAATCCATTTGTTAGTAGAAGTCGTATGCAGTAATTTTTAAATTTCCCCCAAAATGCCGTAATATGTATTTCATCATGAGACGTTTAATCCCAAAATTTGTATTTCAGTATTAAGCGTTTCAATATATCAAATGAATTCAACACAATAATGTATAACGAATGGAGCAATGCATGCTTCAATTAGAGCGATGTACAATGTATTTGTATCAAATGCAGCGATGTGTGCGCTTGAGAGTAAATAAACAGCAACAACGAAATAATAAAAAGGTTACAAATTCAGTTTGTTGAATAACAGGTGCGCTCAGTACGAAAATGAGTAATGAAAACACAGATTCTCAAATTCATAATTAGACAGTTCTTTCATCAATTAAGAGATAAGTCAGCATGCAGATGTCGGAGTTCAATTTTCATGGCAGAGAAGACATGACACACCCATGTCTGTCCCATGATCGAAATGTCAGTTTTTTCATCCAGGTGAAAGAGCATCCTGAACGTTCACTCATCTATTTAGTTTATTCTGTTTTATAATTTCTGTTTCTTCGGGTATTCCAACAAATATAACTTCATCCTCATAGAGTAATCAGAAATTTTATCTTGTTTGTACACAACTATACTTAAGTTGTAGTAGTTCACCATGAAATTTTTACACACCACAAAACGATCATTCATCGTTTTATTCTGGTAAAATCACCATCGTTGCTATTTTCCTATAAAAAAATACAGTGGTCTATTTAATAAAAAATTTCGACTTAACAATGGACAACTTTTCCTTGATCAAAACAAGTATGCAGAGTTTGCATCTATTTTCTTATTCTAAAAAAACGTACGAAACTCAGAACGATCTGATCTCTTCCCGTTGTTAAACAAACTCCTACATCATTGAATTCCACTCGCATTTAAACATATGGAGTTAAAAACTGCTTAGAGTCACAACGTAAGGAAACGCGTTTTAAACGTTGACTTTTTTTGTTTTGTGTCTAACTTTTTATCAGGGTCTTCTTCGATGTTTCCCTCAGCATTAACTGCTTGTGAAGTCGTTCTGAAGATTTTATGTTTCTTTGACGACCCTCGATCTGTTTCTTCAAACATGTCACCGATACTTCCTTAACGAAGACCCAAAATGAGTCTACTATATTTTCTAAGAGTATAAAATCGAATGTGCAATGATCACATGGATTTTGGTCTCATAAGCTCGATGGTTAGTTCAGTTTACATTTGAACATAATTCTTGTTATGTCAACTCTGTACACTGCAAATATAGAATTTGTTTTTATTCTTCCTTCAATAATTTTTTCTCGTAGAATTAGACTCAAAGTCTAATTTTTTTCGACAAAATTTCTTGGGTCAGCAATAGTTCATTTTATTATAGACTAATTTTGAACAATTTATCAGGCTGAGAAACATGAGAATAATAAATACAGTTTGCTTGGTCTTAAAACAGAGCTTGTAAAAATAACTACGAAATTACCTAAAATACTTTTTTTTTGCTTCTTAACTTAGTTGATTTGTTGTTAGATTTATTTCTTAATTGATTTAAATAATAAATCAACCTAAATTTTTTTAAATTTATCTCTAGAATTTCATAATCTGAAACAAGTTCTCTCGTGGAGCCCCATCTTATTCCTTCTCATCAAAAATAATTGCATTGTTTTATGTGATGTTTTAGAACAAAGAATTTTTCACTAGTTTTCGTTCCCATGAACAAAAATGCCGACATATCAATAAAAGTTGGACAGAGGGGCACGTTTGATTATTTAAAACTAAAATTTGGTGTACATTGACAAACATTAATTCATGTATACGAAAGTAACATCGATAAAACAGCTAAATCTCAACTTATACGTTTGATAAAACAACTTTATAGCACATTTGATCGTATACTAAATGAGCGTGAAGTATTTCAAGGCAATTGAGCAAAGTGACAACAGTCATCATTCTTGTGTAGTGAAACAACACGAAATAACCCTTCATTGTAGATTTATCACCTAGCACGATTTAAAAAACGTATGAATTTATTTTTTTCGCTAAGCCGAAATATTTACTTCTTACATCACATTTACCTTCATTTTGGATGACTTTCAGAAGGCAGATTTGGCGGTAGGAAGCTTATCACATTTACAACAGGGACGTGTTGATGCTTCACGTGCTAACGGAGAGCTTATCGTGCGCAGACTGACCCCTGCTTGCTCCGGGACGAAGCCTTATATAGTCATGCCTGGCTGCCTGCCACTCAGCTCGAGCTTTTAGGGTGCCCTTTTTATGTACAAAAATTCTTAAATTTTGAGAGCTTAGAATAAATTTTAGTCATAGAGACTACTCATGGTCTGCCACACCAATAAGTTTCCAGATACAATAGGGTCTTTTTGTTAAAATATTTGTCGGACAAATGCTAAATGTACCATTTTTTACCATAAAATGGCAATCTAGCCGCCCTGACTCCTCTTATCAAGTGAGGAACTTCTCGTGGAAGTAATAATTAAGGACCTCATACTGGCCTTCAAATCCTGTAAGTGATTATGACCATGTGTGTATGTGCTCAGATATGTGTTGTACACACAAGTGGTGTTCTCCTTAAAAAATGAATGGAAGACCACTTCCATCAAGTGCTCTGTAACTAAATTGTGATCTGTTCCAGGCACCCCAAAAACAAGAGCAATATTGAATTCTATGCGCCAGTTCATTAAGAAAAATAAACTCGTCAAAAAACATCAGCATAGGATATAAAGAATGAGTAAATTTTCTTATTCAAGATGGACATTTTTGTAGAGATGAGCAATGATTCTAATATTATCCTCTTAATATTATCCTCTTAAACTGCAAAAGTATTGAAATACTGTCAAAGTCAACAACATATCAATTTAGCACCAATGTTAACATTGCGGGAGAAAGTTAATTTATTTGATGGGCATCGGCGACGAAAATTCCTTCTATACGGCGCAGCGTTACTCTTTGGCTCGCTTCTTCGTTCTTAAGATCACCAACACCGACTGCTGCTCTTAAATATTGATGTGCAGTGTGTCCCACAAAAGCCGGAACCGAGTATTTATTTTCACGTATCAGTAATACCATCATAATCAGTAATACCTTTTCTACAGGTTAATTTTAAAGGGCAATTCTGCTAGAAATTAAATGATCATGGTATTCTTATGATGGTATAACTGATACGGGAAAATTAATACTCGGTTGGGTTTTTGTGGGTCATACTTTATACACCGTATACTTTGAACATAATTGGGAAGAATGTGTCTCTACAGAAAACAGAAAAAACACTTTATATAGGCTTGAAAGAGATATGTTTTGTATAGCGTACGGAAATATTTAAAATATGCTTGAAAAAGTTGTTTTTGAGCAAAAACCGAAATGCTTTCAATATGCTTGAGAAGGTTGTGTTAAGCGAGAAAATGGAAAGAAAGTCTAAATTAATTCCAATATCCTACAACAAAATGCTAAATGCACCACAATAAGTTGCTGTCACTTGGAATGGTCATAGAAGTAAGGACCGTAAGCACTCAGGCTCGCTGAGTTTTGTTTAAATGATACCAACGTTGCATTCATGTTAATAGAATTTATAAAAATATTTTTAATATAGCTCTCATTATACGAGCCAAAGTTTATCGTTGCAAGCCTATTTTTGTTTCATCCGCCCCAAAATGAAATTTTACGACATTTATGTTGATTCCTCTATTTTCATATTTTCCCATTAAGTAGAGTAGTAGCAGTAAAAAATGAATAAATAAGTGCAAACAAAACATTTATTTGAAGAAGAAAAAAATGGCAACACGGATCTGTCGCCTTTACTTTCGCATAGTAATTGTACTTGCGCATGTCAGATCTCAACGCGCTTCAAAACATGAGAGAAATTTTTTATGGAGTTCTCAACTGTGTTCAGCCTGATAACAAATCCCATTTTTGCCACAATGCGACGAGAAATGATGTCGAATAATGCGAGTGTTTTTACCCTACACCAGAAGACAACAGGCTTGAGGGATGAATATTGAATTAGATAGGAAAGGTTTCTCAGTTCTTACGCTTCTGAAACCCCGCCTATACAAAACGCCGGTTTAGTGCTCCCTTAACTCTTGTAGGAGCAGCGAAGCATTCAGTTTACTAAGCGGATTGGAGCAGCGTGATACGTTTTAAACAATTCAAGCGATTTATTTATCACAAACGATACATCAGTAGATTGTTTCTTAGGTCTAGCGCAATTGACACATTTGAGTATAGCTACTTGTGGGCCCGAAAAAGTTCAGCGACTTCTAGGGCTTCCAACCACCAACGCTATTCTAATAATTACAATTGTATATGCACAATTATGCATTTCTTAGTACAACTATGCTTAACCTAATTAACTTAACATAGTCGCACATTAGACTGGTGAATGAATTGGTTCGCTCAAGATTCGATGCTACATTCTACAACATTAGGTACGATGGGCTAGATTAGAACAATGTATTCAACAGTACATGTAACTCCAAATACAACACACGCTGTATAACTCCCATAACGCCACAACCTTCACTACACTAGTGTCACTAGGAAGAAATTCAAGATTAATTCTGAAATAGCACAACTGAAATCGGATAAGTGAACAGTTAAACTGGGCAATTATTACCCAATAATGACAGATCTAAGCTCAGACCCATCACACTGGAGGTATTTTTAGTCGTCTTGAGGAGACCACTTCGTGTTTATTGTTGAATATCCCATCAGTCAATTGCCATCAACTGTTTTCATTTGAGAATAAACTTTTTCACAGCCTTGAAGCTTAACACTGTATGATACGTGAGCCATATTTGGTCACCGAGGGAGTTTTCATTGTGCTGCTGACCAACCAGTATTCACAAACTCAATTTGCAAACATACTTAGTCAAGACTAAGTGAAAACACGATCCAGTTAATGTTTGGTATTTTAAACATTGCTTACTACGATTGCCTTTAAATGTGAATTGAATGTTAAACTTCAGTTTTACCTGCCAAAGTCAAAGTGTTAAAATAAAGACTCAAGTGTAGACTGAGATGAGGCAAACCATAACCGGACTTGATATACCCCGCCTCCTGGACGCAATTTAGGCTTGATTTCCATTGTTTTATCCTGTATGCCAAGCATGCAAGGCGGAAAAAAGGTTCAGTAATCATGAATATTTTTCTATTGATTCTATGTCGATTCGCCACATGAAACGCACTTCAGTCCCTACTTGCGTTCTTTTATAGACGTGGTGAAGGCAGTTTCCATCTGTGTTGAACAAACTAGCTCTGAAACTTTAATGTATTTTAGTTTTACTGTCTTTCAATGTACGGTTGTTAAATCTGCAAGATGAATGATAATATATTAAGAACTTTTTCCATCAGGATTTCGAGTCCTTGGACATTTTTTTTATTTATTACAAGTTGAAACACCTGTTATGCTCTCTCTTTACATATAGCGTGCATTGCTTTCGTACAACATAGGAACAGCTAGCATCTTGACTGCCGACTTTGTTTTACAGTTTTTAAATTTTCTTCAGAATGATTATCAAAGATTTGTGATTTATGTGCTTTGTCGAACATTGTGGAGCAGCCATTTTTGACAGACCTTGTCCACTGGTACTGGTGTATTAAATCAACACCAGACAATGACATGGTACCGTCTGATAGAAGAAGCACAAAACTGTCAAATGCAGCACCAGGATCTGGTAGCACAGATAAAGACAGGTATTTTTTCTCAGTTTCGAAGACTTCTCGGTGGGATACTTGCCAATTTTTGAGTGGAGGGCGAAAACGCACGTTGATCTACTTCAATCGGCCAGCGAGGCGTTTGATAGAGACTAAGATTAATTGAGAATCTATACTATAATAAGAGGGTTGTCTGTCTGACTGTCCGTCCGAAGCCAGCCTGCAGTGTGTGATGAGCGTATCTGTGATACAAGCTTCATCAACTCCACAATTATTTCCAGCGTATTAATACATCAGATTCGAGTAGAAATGAATATCACGTGAATTCTTAGGAAATAGGAACATGTGTCATGTGATTTATCGAACATTATTATACATTTTGACGGGCCATGTGCACTCGGCCTCATCAACTCTCGAGAGGTTAAAATTTCCATGTCTTACTGCCTTTCTTTCACTTCGCCTTCTCTCTCATTTCAAATAAAGGGGGTGGACTAGTTAAATTATAAAGTGAGAGAGAGGTACTTAATCTAACAAAATAAATCTCCCTTATAACTATAATACTCTAGAAAAGACAGATGTGAATTGTCGCTAGAGACACTTTAGGTGTGTTTGGAATCAAAAAAAAAGATTCTAATTCTGAGTTTGAAAAATGGGAAATTGGCTTAAAGTATTTTCATATCCACACAAGAAATGTCAAAAGATTTCAAATTAATGAATACTAAAGAATAGAAAATTGACCAAAAATTAAAAATTAAACGTGAGTTGATTTTCTGGAGCAACGGAGCAATTGATCCTGGTCAGCGTTGAGAAATCGGACATTTTACTCGACAAAACGTTCAAATTTTGTTTTTCAAGCTATTAAACTTAAATCCTGAAAATTTCAATTGTCAGGCAAGATTGCCCATACGAAGAAATGGGCAATCCTGCACTTGTTGGCTCACCACGGTGGGTTAAATTGAAGTTAAATATTTAACTCAAATTAAATTCAACTTCAATTTTCAACAATAATGTGAACAAAAGATTAATTGATTCCTGCCTTCAATTGACTTATGATCAAGCTCATGTAAAAATTTATTTGTGACCGCCGGTGGATCACCAACATCAGGGAAATCCCTCCAGTGATCAATGACGGATCACTGAGCTGTCAACGTGCTAAATAGACAAATTCAATGCGCAAACGTTGGGCAAATACAAGAAATTGAACAGTCATAGATCTTGAAAAAACCTCTCTTTTAACAATTTGTTTTCTCTACAATAACGTGCGATTAACATCTGCAGGTCTTCCTTTAATATTAAAATGAGACACGCCACTTACCAAAGACCCCAAAACCCTCTCTTAACAATTTGTACTTCGCTACAATAACGTGAGATTTTCATCTGCAGGTCGTCCTTTAATGTTAAAATGAGACGCGCCACGGACTTCATAGGATGCTTTGCCGGACGGCGGCGGTGTTCAGTGCTGGTGATCATAGTCGTCACTGCCTTCTTTGTTGCGGTGAGCGTCAAAGAATTTATCCTTAAATTAATTAAGGCAGAGCTTCTCAAACAGATATAAATTCATCCCTAGGGAGTGAAAAATGATATAGTCGGGGTAAGTGACTGAAGTATCTGATCATTTGAAAATAATCATTGTTGCTGTGAGTAGAAATCAGTCTAAAATTAGGGCAGAGGTTCTCAACCAGGGGTAAATTTACCACTAAGGGTAAAAAATTATACAATCGGAGGTTAAAAATTGAATTCCCTAATATTTAAAAAGATTATTCAATTAATTTAGTTTTGCAAAATGAGAGAGAGAGAATGCGAAGAAAGTGTGTGTGGGTTTGGGGTGTGAGTAGGGGGTAAATGGAGAAATACATAAAGCCAAGAGGGTCGTTGATGAAGGAAAGGTTGAGAATGGCTGAATTAGGGGTTAATGAACTATAGTGTAACAAAGAATTGCCATAAATTTTGAAAGATATGAAACCATGTATTATTTATTTTGTCAAAAAGCCCTAGCGTGAGCCCTGAAGTCCGGTTGTCTAATACATAATAAAGCCCAGGAATCAGGCATAAAAGTTTTCATTGCTAATCTAAGCAGAGCTGCTGAAAAATTCGCCATTGGAATGTTCAAAGATATTAACGTTTATCAAATCCTTCAGTCATTAAAAATTTTTGTTCAAATCAATTGTGTTTTGCTCGTTTTATCAAACTTACGTTCATTTACTGAGCAGTACCAGCTCAGTTGTACATTGAAGTCGATAACTGACAACAAGCTCCTGTATTTGTTCACATATAGGAGGAAGGTCGCGTATTAACTTATCGTGGGGGAACAGATCTAAAGGAGGTTTTCGTTTGAGCAGCTGAAGCAGATTCGGAAAACTCCTCAAGATACTAAACGTCATCGCCTCCTTGGTCCTCTTAGTGAAGATGATCCCTTTGTCGTCAATGAACTCCGGCAAAGGTAAGTAACTTGCATCTGAAATCACTGTTTAGTGAGCGATGTATGCTCATTAAATTATAAATGCATCAAAATAAAGAGTAACTTCACCGCATTGAATTGTCAATTTACCTAAATTAAAGCAGTATAACTTATTTATCACTTTGAGTGCGACGCGACCACCGGTGGGATTTTCACAATGCTGCTGACCGACCAGCAGTCACGAACTCAATTTTCATAAATACTCAACGGAAATTAAATGAAGGCACAATCTATTTAATGTCCGTTATTTTCAAAATTAATATCTAAAATTAACTCTAATTTCAGTTGAACATTGAACTTTAGTTTAACCCCCGCACTTAACGTGTTAATACTTCTACATGTGAGCAGATACATGCATGACACCAGTGGACTGTCACCAGAGCGTTTCGAACGAAAGAACTCTCCACCCTTTGTACGCGTGAATTTTTCCGAAGACTTCTACAATCGTGCCATCAAAGCATTGTTCTTGGAAAATCGCCTCACAGGAGGCTACTTTGTAGAGGCAGGTGCCTTGGATGGGATTTCTTCTTCCAATACTTTGAAGTTGGAGACGGACCTTCATTGGGATGGTATTCTCATCGAGCCAGACGGAGCCATGTTCAAACTGCTGCTGGAGGCAAAACGCAGAAGCCGATTCATCAACGCATGCATCTCACCTCACAGATATCCATACAAGGTGAACCTCAGTTACTCTATAATATAAAGATTTAAATACTTGCATGTTACTTCATACTAATTTTGATAGAATTTCTCCGTTTTGAATATTTCACTCACTAAATATCATTTTATCAGACTTGAAATATGTATATCTTATGCTTCAACTAAAGCTTGAAAGAAGGAATTTTTACCTCCACTTTTATTTGAAAACGTTCCAGATTACTGATCGAGTCGAATGGCATTCGAACGCACGTTAAGTTATTTCATGTTAAGAGTACTTGAACGTTTCTAGAGGAATTACGTATTAAACACACATGATCAGATGGAAATCTGAACAAATCCGATCTAGTTCAGCTATGGTATAATTAACTTTGCAAATCTCACGCGTTTGAAGAGTTTTCAAACTCATGAGAGTTTTGAGAACATGAAAATAGAACATCAATAAGCCATGACAAGTCTTTCTAAAGTTTATTTCTGTCTGGAAAATTCCAGAGTGAGACGTACTGATTTCTAAGTTGGAACACATGGAAAAAAATTTGTCTCATTGACTTTTTTTTTGACTGAATATCAGTTTGAAAATTAGTAATGTTACGAAACCAAAAGAAATATTGCGTTCGTTTCTAAAATTTAAACTAAAAAGTGAGCTTTCGAATAAAAACACTCATCAATATCCATGAGGGAATAAGAATGGAAAAATTAGGTGTGATAACAAATTACTTTAAAAATAAACATCGGCGACAAGCTAAGAAGTAAGAGAATCACATGAAACTCTGTAAAATCCTCAATTCATTTATTCATGTTACTTCCACCTATTTTGAATTTTTTGTTTGTGCTCATGCTTTATTATACCTTTTTTGAAATTCGGCAGCCATTAGTTAAAAACGTCTCAAAACAAAGTCTTTTAAACATTTCTAAGCCCCGTGAAAGCAACAGAAGTCGATACATAATGCACGGTAGTCTTGTTTCTGAAGGCTGTTTTTCATCCTATTTATCCTACTTTTATTTATTTGAACGCTGTTGAGGCAAGTTGTATCACTCAAACGCAAAGCAATTACGATTATAATTATCGCGAGGTGTATGTTCTTTTTTAAGACATCGAGCACGGTGTGAACAACATCGCTTTATTCTTACTTACATTTTCTGGCACGTTTTGCAAATTATCAAATTATGCATCACAGGACTACCATTTTATCCGTGAAATTCAGTTCAGCTCCCATTAGAACTAAATACTTGAACATGAAAGTAGAATTGTGCATTTTAAAGTTCTTACTTTTCTATTGATTCTTTCTAAATAATATTTCAACTGATATTACTAACTAAATTAACAAACTAACATTTTCTGAACATATCATCAAACAACGATAAAACAAACTTCCCATCACCTGATCATCGAGTCGTGAGGAAATTAGACTCAAACTGAATTCATTTAGAAAGTTACGAATTACAGGCACTGATTCGGACGCTGTCGCCCCCTGCGGTTGACGGCAGTGACACTATCACGTACAAAAGCATGAACACTTTGTTGACTGGTGAACTGCTTGACGATCGCATCCATTTTGGCTTCCCGTCGTATCAAGAAGCGCAATGCTTCCCCATCTCGAGCATCTTGCTGGCCGCGCAGGTTGCAAACATCACGCTCTTCTCGCTGGATGTGGAAGGTGAATTATATTTCTCCATTTTATTGTGCTCTTCGTTTTTGTCAAGAGCTCGAATGCAAGTCAAAATCTCAGAACTTCTCAACTTGGAGGCTCATTACACACTGACGTAAACATGCTCGCCGTACCGAATGCAAGATTTAGAGAATAAGAATATGAAAGCGATGTTTGGAAGATCGGAAAGATGATGTTAAAAAAACCAACGAACTTTTTGACCAACCCATTATGTTAATTGCTGCAATGATAGTCATTCAACAAACAAACACTATCAACAAACAATGATAGTCATTCATTTTTAGTAATGAGCTCTATTTATCATGACATCTCTCTGTCAATCATAAAATTGCTCGTTTGTAAATTTAATATTGCACATATTTCCAAGCTTTACTAATACGTAATTTTATTTCTTCGTTGTGGATGTGCATTTCCCACAGACGTGGAGTGGGAAATCTTACGAACCTTCCCTTTCGAGAAGGTTCAGGTGGACGTTTGGTTTGTCGAGCACAGGAAGGTTGAGAGAGACGGAACTCGAAAAGTCGAATACGATCCTCAATTCGTTCTGTGGTGAGCTCATCGTTTTCGAAGTATTAGGTTTACCAGCGAAGTGTCAGGTTTGTTCCATAGTAGAATGTCCTCAGCGTGGCGAAGCTTGCGTAATAATGACAATTTGTAAATCTCAGAAAAGTTGAAGTGGTTTGTAGGCTTTGCGATGTGTACCTGACTTGCAGAAAAACTTATCTCACTCTCAAGAAACTTGGTAATCATGATCTTTTCGAGAGCATGCATTTCACGGAGTCCAAAGACTTAGGCAGATAATTGCTTCCATCAATTTCATGTGCAACCAAATATTTTTAACACTTAAGTGAACCACCTCAATTTGTAACCGTCATGTGACGTTAGTCACAAATCGAGAATGCAATAATTACTTATATAAGAGACTTTTTGAGAACGAGTTTAAAATGAATCGATTAATACAGTTTATCAAAATAATTACAGATCTTCAGCCGTAATTTTACTTAAACATAAGATCCATTGGGTTATTTTGGAGGCTGCGTACTAAGTACGAAAACTCAATTAAACGGAAAAAAAAAATGTATCTCACAAGTGCAATAATTTCTCCCCGAAGCATTTAGCACTTTCCTATTACAAGTGAATCCTTATTCATGCAGATCTATTTTGAAGGTGACTATGGGGATTCCTGAATAACTTACTACCTGTTTAATCTCTCCGCAAGGTTTTCCGAGCGGAACTACACATTGTACGACTATGAGGCCCACAACGTTGCTGACTACGTCTTTGTCAGGAACGGCAGCAGCTTCGCCCGACACAGGACGTCACGGCCTCTAAAGAACTCACTCGTGCACCCCGCTCCCTGAGCTGTACTTTTTGTTCAAAGAAGAACAAAACGTTGTCGTTCAAAAGAACAAACGTTGTTCAAAAAGAACAACGGAGTTGTTTTTTTGCGCCTCTGCAACCAATGTATTCGGTGACGTGGTTGGTTGTTCTTTTTGCACCTCTGCTATAAAATTTTGCACAATAATACACTAAGCATTGAAAGAAGAAATTATTACGTGCATGCGTGTACACTTTATTCGCCCCTTGTTTTTACATTTTATATAGTCCTGATGAACTGCAATAAGCTATCAATAAGAAGGCAAGCACAGTTTACAACTCATACGCCAAATCACAGGCGTGCTCAAATTGTCTTTCATTATATAAAAGAGTGTTCAGCTCAATCGTTAACATTCAATTAAGAGGAAAGTGACCGTTTGAGACGTTGTAACAAACAATTCATTGCGCAGACCCATTTTATTTTACGTTTAAGTATTTCTTGTACATTTTTCTTTTGAATTGCCCAGTTCTCAAGCATACGCTAACTAACAGGGAATAATTCGTGTCTTTTCAGTTAGAAATAGAAAATAAAACGCGTTCTTTTTCCTTATAATCTGGAAAATTTGATGCTACGGAAACATGCAGAATCTGAGCCATGAATTCATTAGTAAATGTTCGTAATTGTACTTGCTTTATATTTATCAGTAAATAATTCTGAACACCACCATTTGATCATCTTGAGTACAGTGAGCGCTTAATCTCAGAATTTGAACCATTCACTTTTTTGTGTAGTTTCATGAAGGAAAAAATGACATAAAAATATTAATTCATAATTTTTCCTGCTTCTGACGCGCTGATTAGTGGCAGCTAAGTAAAGAGATTCACACCAAAATTTCAAGCATAACCTACCTTTTTTAATCTATCATTTTTCGTTTATCACTTTCTAAACAATGGTTACTAGTCATTTTTTCGTCTTTTACACGTGCATCAAGTGCTCACATGCATGAACAGCTTCCATAGATCGGCCGAAAGAGATAAAAATATTCAGCCTTGTGAAAAATTGCAGTCTCTTGTTAGAGCGACATGCTTCTGAGCTCCGACACACTGATGGCCGCACCTCATGCAGTGTAGCACAAAGAATTATGTGCATGCAGTTACTTTAAGTACATGTTCACAAAAGTGGAGGCTGAAGTTAATTTTAACTTGCAACTATTATTTATGTTTCAAATTCTATTCTGTGTGGTTGCAAGTTGAAAATTCGGCGTTCATTCATATCCGAAGAAGAAACACAATTTTTATCCAAGGCAGTCAGACTCTGTGCTGTAGAGCCAAATTTCTTTGCTTCAGTTTATTCTAAGCGTCCCAGATTTTCATCAAGTATTGTTAGTTTCTTTTACTTCATTATTTCTAATTTTCTACAAATGTATGGTTTTCGCTCTCTCGTTATTTGGCGATTTCAACCAAGCGTGAATGGTTATGCTCATCAAAAAAGGAAAAACGAAGATCATAAACAAATATTTTCATTGATTTTTCGATTTTGTAATAAGATTATGTATTAGATATAACAATAGTTTTCCACCTCTTCACCTATTTGAGATGGAGTGCAATGCAAAATCGCTTTGAGTAGAAGGACTTCCACTATTGCCTCCACATATGACCCGGCTTTTTTGTTTCCTGCATCACCAAAGGTTCGCTTGCTCTGGTAAATGCATAGCTCATATTTGGGATAGAATCAATGCATACCTCACTCAAACTGCATTGCTTTGCATTCTCATCACGGAGAAAGCAAAAGCATAAAAATTTAAAATGATAGCCTTACTACACTTCTCCCAGCATTATATTCTTTTGATTGTTTAGCACATAGGACACAAGTCTCACGATACTGTAGCTCTCCCTGCACCGTGCCCGAGATCTCAACTAACTGCATCCCGACAGCTAAAAACTGCGGCCAAAACTTAATGCGTTCTTCAGAGGCGCGCCTAGCTGCTCTTCTTCATTTAAATGACGATGCTCGTGTTCTGTTGTTGCTGTTCGACCCAAAGCGACGTGAGCTGCGGTGTCCGTGGTAAATTAGGAGTACAAAATGGAAAAACGTGCTTCACTATTAAGATTAAATGGCAGGCCAGCCCTTTATCAGCCAGGGATCAGTAAGGCACCTCTTTATGGCAGTATTTCATTACCGACTCTGACCTCTTGACCCATGCAGACATGCCCCGCTGTTGAGTTTACATGGCGAAATTATCGCACTGTTCACAATTTGGAAGATTTATTGCACTTTGATCGTATTTTGCTGGAGATGCCAGCCAATCTCTCTTCAGGATTCGGCACCAAGTATTTGAGGATTCTTGTTCCAGGAAATGTAGACGCCTTTTTTTTCTGTCTACAATTATTCAGCACAAATGTCTGCATACTATTATTTCGTACGAAGAAATCTATGTTCAATTGCCTTCAAACTGCCTTCCCTTCAAAGAATGGGACAGGGATTTGTTCATAATATGGATCCCAAGAATTATTACTGAAACGCGATGCAGGAAATATTTCTGACTGACCTTATAGATACCTATTATCGGTGAGCGAATTTCAATATTATCTATCATCGCATTTTTTCGTTCACGCGGATCTCTGGAAAAAGTTTAGAGAGCAGGAAAATGATTAAAAATTTCATTAACAGGTTTGAAGAATCATTTTGCTTACAATCGCAACTTAAATATTAAAGTAAGGGTAAAAAACACTCCATATATCTTTATAAAATCCTAATTGTATTAGGTTCAATGAGCGTTTTGAGCCTTGACTCGTCATAAGCTCTAAATATTTTGCCATTTTATGTTCAATTTTTTATTTTTAATAAATTTTACAGTAAATATTGAGTCAATGCCTCCAACGTTCTCGCGTACTAATATCACCAGGATTTAAAAATGATTTGCAGAGTGGTTTTTATCCTTACCATTTTGATAAACATGCTTTTCTTTCTTTATACATAAAATTGAGTAAAAAATATTTTATTTCAACTATTTGGTAGTTTAAATTTCTCTCATTTTACGGTGGTTTGCACTCGATTAGTCCATTATCTACAATTCACCTGATGCATTTTTTACATATTTCTAACCTTCAACGCAAAAACGATAAAAGTATACGTGATGTACTGCTTTTGTGGTAACCTTTCCGTGTATTTCAGACGATTGGGGCACAGATTTAGTGCTGAGAATGATTGATAGATTTTTCGGCCCTAATGCCATTATAACGATGTGGTACGCGTTCTGTCTGTAGAAATTTACGTAAATTTGCGTTCCTTCGTTTTATGCGAAGTTCAAGGCCTCTTGAAGCTTTAAATGAAGTTGAACGCTCTAAATAATCATAAGAACAATCTGAGCCTGAACTGATGCAAATGACAGGGCGAGAATTTAATCACAGCACCAAGGCTCAAAATTCACATCAAAGTAGATTGCTTGATGTTTAGCATCATCACTATTCATGAGACATTCGAGATCATTTTCACAAACAAAATCGGAGGGAACCTATCGATGTTTTATTAATTAAAGCGGGATCTTGTTAGTGCTGCTAGATAACAGATTATTACCTCGTATAATATTCAATTCAACAACACGAAAGATTACTCGATATTTAGCATCATCACAATTCATGAGACATTCGAGATCATTTTCCCAAACAAAATCTGAGGGAACCTATCGATGTTTTATTAATTAAAGCGGGGTTTTGTTAATGCTGCTGGATAACAGATAATTACCTCGCATAATATTCAATACAACAAAACGAAAACTTTTGTAAATAAATTTTATTTTATGTCAATTTTTTAATCAAAATTGAATAGTAAAACACCTGCGTTGCATACAGGAATGATGTTAAATTTAACACGTGCATCCCTCGCATAGCGTGAGTTGAATGGAGGCGCTAACTATTGATTTACTATTTCTCCAGATATAGATGGACGCTGAATCTCATCGGGAAGTGGTTACATCTTAGCGATATCTGATAATTTTGCTCTAAGAAAGTCTTGGTGACGTGAACTTAATATTTTAAATTTTTCACATATATAATATAGCTCGCACAAACCAACTGAACGTCGATGGCATTTGATTTAGGAAAAAATTTTAATGTTTAGAACTAGCCGAAGCTTGTTTTTTTCTGCACAAAAAATCTACTAATCTATAGGCCTTTCACTTCTAATTTCGTGCGTTTATGTCATTTATTATAACTTTATTGACTTGCACGACGAGTGTCAAGTTTTAATGCACCTTACTTTGGCAAACTCGGTTATTTGTCAACAGCAATGCTATTTCATGATAGTAGAAAATACCCTAACTATTATTTATTTTAGAAATTGTGCACAGCAAGCCTTAGAATGCGTTTTTGTGTTATTTTTCTCTAATGTTATCGATGTATAAAGTCAAAAGACGGGCTTGTGAGCCTTCATTACAATTTTCCACGATTGTTTCACCCAATTGTGATAATAAATGGACGGTTAAATTTTTTTTGTTTCAAAGATTTTGTGCAGACCTGCATACAATCACTTCTTTTGCACAACGTCAGATGTGCTCGCAAGGCAATGAAGGAACGAATTTTTTCGTGTTTTTCTTTCAATCGTCTGTTTAAAATATTGTCATGGGTATTACGATACCCATGTGTGAATATCAACTAAGAGTTCTTAATGTTAAGATATTTTAAAACCTAATGTAAAACATTACATTTGGAAACTTCATTGGAAATAAAATGTTACTTTCTTTCTTTTTTTCTTTCCTTCTCTCTCTCCTTCTTTCTTTCTTTCTTTCTTTCGTTGTGCATCGTATTATGTCTGCACAACCCACAGATCACTTTTTATGAGAGTCACAGGACAAGCTGGGCGCAGCTATCACACGGTAAATATCAATGGTCTCCCTTCCATTTGAGCATAATATTGTACATTTATTCAGTGTGAGAAAATGTTCCAAAAAATAATCTTGATGTTTTGCACTCGAGTCTGAATACTTTTGACCTATCTATTTTTTAATCACTGTAAATCAGTAAAATGAAGCGCTAAATTAATATCCTTCATTGTTAATCTACAACCACCAATATCGTCAATAAATCGTCAATAATTCATTTCGGTTGTTGAACACCAAATGGTTGTTTATGCTAATCATTTATGTATCAAATACATTTTTTATACCTTATTTTTCATTGTTTTAAGAACCTTAAAAATTTTCCATTCCACTGACACCGCACCTTGTATTTTGATGCTAACACAACGAACTTAAAAAATGAACGCCTGCCATCAAACTAGGCTCATTTTATTATCTTTCTTAACTTTCTGAATGATTCCGAGATCTGAGTATCAAATATTTACGTTTTTGGAACTTCTCAAATTCCAGCACCCGCACTGAACTGTCGAGGTCACAATGGGTCATCAAGTTCCATGCAACTGCGTCCTGCGCAGTTCTGGTGCGCACGAAGAACTTTTCGATTGAAATATAAGATGTGAGGATCCATACAGCGTCAGTTCACCTTCAAGCAGGAAAAAAAATAAAAGTAAGAACCCAGGCAAAATGACGACGTACCGCCGCATGTGGCTGTGTGGCTGCGCAGAAGTGTCCAGTTTTAAGAACCATAAGGCAGGAGAAAAAAAGGAAACGAAAAACAGTTTATTCCCAATAAAGATGACAAGAAAGCACATCATTAGTTTTTAAAATATCGTAAATTAATGATCTTTAGTTGAAACACACACATGAGTATCGTAATACCCATGTCACTAGTCGAGACAAATGATTGAGGCACTTGTTAATTGATGACTAAGAATCCACTCTGGCTTTCGTGCTGTCCACACTTCATCTCCCCAGTGATATAAAATCACGAGTCTGCTCTGCGTATAAATGTCTGTACTGTAAGATGGTAAGTTAATAATAGATGAAGCTCACGCTCTTGCATTATCCACAATTCATCCCCCTATTGATATAAAATCGTGA
Organism: Platorchestia sp. MABIK; assembly: GCA_014220935.1. Classification (NCBI taxonomy): domain Eukaryota; kingdom Metazoa; phylum Arthropoda; class Malacostraca; order Amphipoda; family Talitridae; genus Platorchestia; species Platorchestia sp. MABIK. Next base: position 66,158 of record JACJUY010003584.1, read on the forward strand.
CTCTTGTGTCGTCCACACTTCATCCTTGTAACACAAAATCAATCATGAGTCTGCTCTGCGTATAAATGTCTGTACTGCAGATGTTAAGTTGATATTAGTTGAAGCATCTCGCCAGGGCCTTACCAAATGCAAGACCTCGCACAGTGTATGTACATGGGTCGTGGCATTTGAGCGCACTTCCTCAAGTCTAAATCGAAAATATTCATTATGTAACAGTAATTTAGCCACGAATGTGCTCAACGTTCACTAATGTTAAACAATAATTCACACTAATACAGGAATTGAATTTCCTTCCAAGCTAAATTTAACTTGTGAGTACAATGAAATCCAAATAAATCTAAGATCACTTTAAAATATGAAGTGTCATCCACTTTTTTTCCCCAGAAATGCATTCGAGCAGATTGTTAATAATCTCAGGGGTCTCAACCTTGGTCCGTTTTGCCATTTTCATTTAAAATAAACAATTTTTCTTCATTTCTTTTTTTTCTTGAGAGCCATAACTCGGTGAGGGTTGAGAGGCAGACTGCGGTCCACCTGCTGGTTGTGCTTGTGGGACGGTTGTAATGATCCACTCATCTGCTCGTGAAAAAACATAGCACTCTGTAAAACGGAAAATAAATGAAATAGATTGATTTCTGGGAAATCTCACTTTCAGGATCAAAAGGAGAACCAACGTGGCCAAGAATATCATGATAAAAAACAAACGTTTCGGATTACAAAAAATCCATCTTCACGGTCAAACACAGGGGAGTCTCCTTTCGCACCGGCTGTAACCTGACCAAACCATCCAACTCATCAATAAGAGAACATTGTTTGAAGAAAGACCATATTTTTAAAAATACAAATTTTAAAATTTTGGATTCAACATCAAATTTATCCGATCTCCGCATTTTAGAGTCGATATAGATTTTAAAATACCGTCCGTCAATAAACGAATGTGATACGGCTGTGAAACTTTCCATTGTTTGTTAACATTTTGCATAGTTTTTTGTTTTATCATGTCTTTTTAATCTTATTATCTTACATCCGGTTTATTCAGAAGATTTTTAGTTACAATGTTTTAATACTTCAATTTGTTGTATTTCAGAACACTGAAGATGGATTTTTTGTAATCCGAAACGTTTGTTTTTTATCATGAAATTCTTAGCCACGTTGGTTTTCCTTTTTATCCTTCTGTAAAAAGGATATCATGTTTTTAAGTCATCAAAAACAATCACATTAGACAATGTAGATAACTAACTCAACATCGTCATTTAAATTATAATAAAATCCATGTCACTTTTAAATTTTTGGTACGTATAAAATACATACATATACCAGGCCTTTCCTCCCTATGGGAGGGTAGCCGACAGCAGGCCACAAACAACACCCTTAGTCACTAGGATGCGAGAGAGGCAGCACTGGCCGCAGCAGAACTGCCAGGATCAGCAGCAGCCCAGCACAACCACCTTCCACAGTCAGGCTCGACATCCTTTCATACAAAGCACGATTCACCCCATCCATCCAACACATCCGTGGTCTACCTCGCACTCTAATACCACTCACTTCCGACATATAAATCTTTTTCACCAGCCGCTCAACATTCATTCTTTCAACATGCCCACGCCATCCAAGCACTCTTTCATCCACTCGCCTGCTCAGCTTTTTGATAACCCCCGTCTGCCCCCTAACCAACTCATTCCTGATCCTATCTTTTCTTGTCACTCCATACATGCTCCTCAAACACTTCATCTCAAACACATCCATCCTCCTCCTCTCGGCTACTCTCAAACCCCTCGACTCGGCTCCATACAACAAAACTGGCACAATCAAACTTTCATACAGTCCCCTCTTAGCATTCATACTCAAACTCCTGCATTCAAAAACTTTCCTCATTGCACCCAATGTCTTACAGCCTTCACTCACTCGATGTCTCACTTCTACTTCCGTACTATCCTTAACAGCCACATCCGACCCGAGGTACCTAAAATGCTCTACCTCTTCACCATTCATCCTCACATCCAAAGTACCAAACACTCCACCTCTTGAACATCTCATCACCTTACTTTTATTCGCATTTATCCTCAGTTTACGCCTTTTGCACGCTCTATCAAACTCTGCAACCAGTCTCCTCAGTTTTTCCTCTGAATCAGCCATAAGCGCCGTATCATCTGCAAACAACAGCTGACACACTTCCCAATACACACCATTTCGTCCCACCAACTGCACACCTTTTCCCAACACTCTGGCATTCACTTCCCTCACCACACCATCCATAAACAAATTAAACAACCACGGCGACATCACACATCCCTGTCTCACACCTGTCATAACTGGGAACCACTCACTCACCTCATTCCCTATTCTCACACACGCTCTGCTGTCAATGTAGAAACTCTTGATCACATTCAACAGTCTCCCACCCACTCCATACAAACTCACGACTTGCCGCAGAGCCTCACGGTCCACTCTGTCATACGCCTTCTCTAGATCCATAAAAGCCCAATATACATCTTTACCTTTTGCCAAGTATTTTTCATTCACCTGCCTCACAGCAAACATCTGATCCACACAACCTCTGCCACTTCTAAAACCACATTGTTCTTCAGCCAGCACACGATCCGTCATCACTCTCACTCTTCCAATCAAAACTCTTCCATACAGCTTCCCAACGACACTCAGTAGACTTACACCTCTAGAATTACTGCACTCATACCTGTCACCTTTCCCCTTGTACAACGGAACTACACACGCGCTACTCCAATCTAACGGCACTTTACTAGCCCCAAAACACACATTAAACAAATGCACCAACCATTCTACAACCACATTCCCTCCTTTCTTTAGACATTCAACCGTGCAACCATCCATACCTGGTGCTTTCCCATTTTTCATCACATCCAACGCACCTTTCACTTCTACACTTCTTATTCCACTTCTATTAACTTCACCAAACACAGGCATTCTAACATCACTTCCAACAGCTACCACTCTCGCAACCCTAACATCTTTCACGTTCAGCAGTTCCTCAAAATACTCCGCCCATCTCTTCCTCACATCACAACCCTCCACTAGCAGCCTACCATTTGCATCCTTCACTCTTGCCTCACTCTCCACCTGTCCTTTCCTAATCCTCTTCACTTCCTTCCAGAAAACCTTCCTTTTCTCCATGATGTCCCCTCCCAACTTCCTCCCCCACTCCTCATCCGCTGCCCACTTTGCTCTCCTTACCATTCTTTGCACCTCTTTCTTCCTCCCCTTATACTCTTAGAAATTTTGCTGGCCGCCCCTTTGCAGCCACCTTTCGAACGCCCCCCGCTTTCTTCTCACAGCCGCTCCTATTTCTCCATTCCACCATTCACTCCCCTTTCTAATTCCCCCACCAACCTTCCTTACCTCACACACTTCCCTTGCACATTTTTTCACCGCATCTATAAACAGCTTCCATTCCCCTTCCACTCCACCAACCTCACTTACCTTCACCCTCCCTTACACTACTTTCATCTTCTCCTGATACACTCACGCTCAGGATCATGCAACTTGCTCACATTTAACACCTCCCTTCCACTCCTCCTTTTAACACCACCCCACACACCATTTACTCTCAACTTTCCTTCGACCAAGTAATGATCCGATATCCCATTTAACTCACCACGGAACACATGCACATCGAGCAAACGACCCATCACTCCCCTGCTAACCAAAATATAATCCATCAATGCTCTCTCCACTATCACACCTCCATTCGTCCTCACATATGTATATTTGTTTATACTTTTCTTCTCAAACATACCATTCAGAACCACTAACTCACTCTCTACACATAACTCTATCAAGTATTCACCACTCTCATTCACCTCAGCTACTCCATACCTACCAACAACACCATCCACCACCTCATCACCCACTCACCCTCAAATAAGTTGCGTTAAAATGTAAATAAAGATCCTAAAAGAGGAAAATAACTCAAAGCATCTCAACGGCTGCCAATTTCCCATAATTGCAACCAGTAAAACCTTATAATTGTCTTGTTAATTATTTTTAGAATACATTCAGGCATGAAATACTTTTGAGTGCTGCTCTAGGGTACAGAAAAAAATGCTGGTACAGCCTGCGCCCATGTGGGAATGGAAATATCGACGTGCACCCCAATAACTCTGCAGGAAACATGCAGCTCAATTTGGTTCACAACAATGCAGATCTTTAACTGGTGCCTGCGATCTAATGGGATCACCGTCTAAATTCAACTCGACATAAAATGAAGTTTAAGTGATTGTCTTAGACTTAACGTACAGTGTGCGAACTTGACAATAAATCGACATCTTAGTCCAATAAAATTGCAAATTCTTGAAAAACTTTCTCGTGAAAATCTCGCAGTTATAATTCAGGGAAAATGAGGATTTTTGTACTAGAAAAGAAACGTGGGAAAAACTGTTTTTCATGAGTAAGACAGCTTGTAGAATGCATATGAGCCTACCATTTCGAGCCAAAATATCATCTGAACTTAGTACCAGCAAGCTTCAACAAAGAGGAAATACTTTATTCAAAGTTGATTGCTAAAAAGAGTTCGAGTGTGGGATAACAATTGAATCATAAAAGAAAAGAAAATTCGCTCTTATTGTCTGGGTACAAAATATATTCGTACATTAATAATGAAAAGCATACAAAGAAAAAATAATCTTCGTAATAAAATTAATCCTGTTTAGTAGAAATATTTTAATTTTTGCTCTTGAAATGTATTTGTATAATGTGTATTCACTGCTATAGTGCTTTTGTATCAGAATGAATTTTGAGAACACTCGGTGTAGGGGCGACGATATTTCGCAGGCGTCCGGTCTTTTAAACCCGACGCATGCGAGGCACAGATAGACGGTTTTCGAACCTTGGACTCCACTCACTGTTTGCGGGGATGGAGTCTCTCCCCAGTCTCTCATCTCCAGTCTCTTTCCTCGCTATACTATTGAATAGTTCAATTTTGCTTATAATTAAGTTTGTTCGAAGATTTAATAGTGATTTATATTTTTTACAGTGCTGCATCCAAGAATCCTCGAGAACTAGCTATTGATAAAATTGATAGTGTTTCTATTTCTGGCGAGAAAGTATACCCCTGTGTTTAGTTAGCCCTGTGTTTGGTTAACCTTGTGTTTAGTAATCCTTGTATTCAGTTAGCCTTGTGTTTAGTTAGCCTTGTATTCAGTTTGCCTCGTGTTTAGTTAGCCTTTTGTTTAGTTAGCCTTGTATTCAGTTAGCCTTGTGCTTAGTTAGCGTTGTGTTTAGTTAGCCCGGTGTTTATTTAGCTTTGTGTTTTCTTAGCCTTGTGCTCTGTTAGTCCGATGGCCTGTTGACACGATGTCCGATAGTTTTGCAGAGTGGACCACACCCACTCTTCGAATTACCTCTCCCTCTTTTTTCGTACATTGTAAAGAATCTCGCTAGATATGTTTCATTGATGGTTTATCCGCAGGTTGGACGTCCTCCTTGTTCAGTTGAGCCAAGCTTGAGATGTTTTTATTTAGTATTGTCATATTACCTCGTCTTTTGCGAGGCTTCTTCCCACGCTTGCTCATTTCAGTAATGATTTTCCTGCATTTATTTTGCATGCTTTTGCAAGATTCACTTCCTTGCCACATTATTAATTTGAAGATAAGGTCTTTTTATTTTTTGGTATAAATTAGTGTTGAGTGGTGCCTCAATACCCGAGGATCCCGGTCATCGGGGAGGTCAATTTGATCAATCCCAATAGAATTCCTGGGGATCTTACCTTATCTTGGCCCTGAAACTCGGGTACAAAGAACTGAGCTCATGTTCTCATTTTCAAACGAACGGTCTTAATCAATCTCCTGCTGTCGTCATGTAAACATATCAGTCTGTGGTTGTGAGCCTACACAGTGTCTCATTGTGTGTTCAGCGAAATATATTGTTTGTAGTTTCTTACAATAGCGCGATTAATTTTTAACTTTTTGATAATTTTTCTCTAAGATAATTGAGCCATATTCTTTATTTGTTTAATGGAAGGGGCCACAACCAATTATGTCTAACGTAACCCCTTCTTTTCTAACCCAACTTATCCTAATCTAGCCTAGCCTCAACTAATTTCCAGTTTTTTATGACCATGAAGGGCATCAAAATTATAAATTGTTCTATCTCGCACTTGTTCAAATAGCCTTCATTAATAAATTTGAGCATTGCATTGCAGAGTGACCACGACTTGGTGAAAAAACTTCGAAAAAAATATATTTAGTATTTATCAAAGTTTATGCTACAAAGAAAAGTTTTTTTTCAATAAAGAAAACTTGCTTACGAGCAGTGTCTAATGTAAACTTATTCAACGGATATTTTTTTTTACGAATGAGAGCCTTTTTCTCCGCATCATTCTGTAGGAACATTATAATCGCTGCTTATTTCAATTGGCTGGCTTTTCCCTGTGCTTGTAAGTTTGCTTCGTTCTGCTTAGTTTTTATCGTTTATTCGAGAAAAACGTTTGATGAAGTATCGAAGCTCATCCTGTCATCCAAACAAACATACTGTTGTAAAACGAAACGATGCTTCATCCTAATGCCACAAGCAAATGGAAACTAAGGTCGTATTAATATTCCGGAGATAGGTAAAATTTTAAACCCACCAAAAATACAGCGTCAGTTGGTCATGATTGTATTGGCCTTCGGTATATCAATGACGCTGTTCTATAACAATATCATTGATCTGTCTGATTAGAAATGCACCAATAACCCCCAACAAATTTCCAGATCAGAAGAAACTTTCGATAAATGAACCATAGCCAAAATTTTGAGACATTAAGACAGGAATAAATTACCGACAAAATAATCTCCTACTTGTAATCTCCAAATGTTAGGAAAAGTAACATAAAATCAACGCTCGACTTGAATGAAACACACCTACTTCATCGAAATCAATATGCATGAAGAATACTGGTGCTCAAGATACGCGGCTCAAGATACGCGGCTCAAGACACGCAGCTCACGATACGCGGCTCAAGATACGCGGCGCAGCATCGCTCGTCATGACCGACTCCTTTGCAGTCCTATTGCTTCCAAGCCAGGAGCTGAATAGTCATTTATCTTCTATATTGTAAGTTTTTAAAGACTAATATTTCACTTCAGAGGCATTCATCGCTACTGAATTTCCGTGGTACTTTCTAATGCCATTAGCTTTTTTTAAATGAAGAATCAGGATAACGCTGTTTGCATGACAGAATTTTTACAGTTTGGAGTATGATAGAAGTACTTCGCAGCTCTGCACTAGGTATGTATTCTATCGTCTTCAATAGCAAAATCAAAATTGATATGAATCTCATTTACTCCATTTCACTCACAAATATTGCTTACATTTTACCTGTTTTATGATTGTTTTGTGTAATTTTTTCCTGATGGAATTTTGTGCTAAGCGAGTAATTTAACAAGATACAAATGCTCTCAGGTTTTAGCACAGTAATCGACATATTTGCCTCAAGTCAAAAGTCGTTCGTGAAACTATACACAATGACCATCGACCAGGATGGGATGTTTGTTTCAGTACAAACCATTTTTAGTTTTCTTCGGAAACGTTCAATTCATGTATTTCAATTATCAATAAACTGGTTTAGAAACATTCGCTTTCATAAGCAAAAACTTTCGCTTTCATAAGCAAAAACTTTCGCTTTCATAAGCAAAAACTTTCGCTTTCATAAGCAAA
>JACJUY010003584.1:73927-83956 GCA_014220935.1 Platorchestia sp. MABIK
GCTAAGCGAGTAATTTAACAAGATACAAATGCTCTCAGGTTTTAGCACAGTAATCGACATATTTGCCTCAAGTCAAAAGTCGTTTGTGAAACTATACGAACGACACAATGACCATCGACCAGGATGGCGATGTTTGTTTCAGTACAAACCATTTTTAGTTTTCTTCGGAAACGTTCAATTCATGTATTTCAATTATCAATAAGCTGGTTTAGAAACATTCGCTTTCATAAGCAAAAACTTTCTCTTTCATAATCAAAAAGTTTCGCTTTCATAAGCAAAAACTTTCGCTTTCATAAGCAAAAACTTTCGCTTACATAAGCAAAAACTTTCGCTTTCATAAGCAAAAACTCCTATAAATATGTCCAATTTATCATAATACAAAAGAACTTTCATCTTTTCGTCCTTTAAATGCGTGAGATGTAGCTCACCTTTACATGTAATGAGTCTCGTAGCACCACAAAACAGAACATTTGCATAATTAGGCAAAGTGACCTACCTACCAAGAAAAAATTTCAGGATGTCAGCTAGAAAATACTGTTTTCATTCAGTCAATTTTCTTTATGCAAGTTCCCAAATTATTACACAAACTGTTGTTTTTTTAACTACACATGGACATACTAGCGAAATTGCATAGTATGCAGTGAAACCTATTTCGCTTGATTTTTTCTCAACTATATCTTGAAACAAAACGACCTTTCGTCAGAATTTCGAGCTATATTCACTGATTTGACTCAAGGAGATACATTAATACCAAATTTAGTTTTCATTGAATGGATATTTCATTTAATTGACATATACTTTTCAGCCAATACTGAGTCAAAGACCAACGAAATATATGAATTGCAGCCATTTTCCAACATGTTTTCTCTATGTAAATCATCTTATTTTGGCAGTGATAAAGTACCTTTCGTTTGGATTGTTATGTACTGAAGATTGTATGCAAGCTAGAGTTATTCTAAGTATAGTTATTATGAAAAAGAATTAGGAAAGCTATCGATGATGATCCTTTAAGTTCTCGGTTGTATGAACTCCAGAAAATGACGTGTTTGAAAAAAATATTACTTATACGGAGCATTGCAATGAAACAGAGGAATATACTCTCCAAGGGTTTGAAAACTTGCTTTACTTTGTTCATATATTCGGTGATTCTTCTCTTTTTACTCTCGTATGAACAAAAGCAGGAAAATCTGCAAACTTCCTTTTAACTTCTCCATTCCTGTATTCCTCATTTGGAAGGTCTAAGGGTAACTCAGACCGACCTCACTCATTGCCCTCAGTGACCCGTAACGATCCCTTGACTACATTTCTCCCTCGAAAAATGTGCTACATTTTTCGAGTCAAAGTTACACATTACGACACTCGTTCCAGAGCAGACACGGTTCTGTAAACCTCTGCGTTAAATATTTTACTTGCTCAGTTTTACACTCAAATGACTTCAGCTAATATTTAACAAGACCAAGAGCAAATTTTCCTCCAAGATTTCAAAATACGAACTCCCTTTGACTTCAAATATAGAGGTAAAACTCAAGTTTCATTTGTTTTATTTCTCAAAGAAAAGGGGTATTAGTTGCAATAAAATTCTTCGTCAAATTTGACTGAGAGATTATTCGATTTTAATTCACAGTTTAGAATACTGTGTTACTGAATTTTACAAGCCTAAAAAGTCCGAGGTTGGATTTGTTTCAAAAAATAGCTGCTTCTCTAGCTTACCCATGATCAAATCATGTTACCGATTCACACTGATCGGGCGAACAGCATTAAAAGGACATATCATTAGCCATCAAGGTTGCTGGCAATGAATTTATCAGAGGGGTTCAAAATTTACTGAATTCTAAAAATCTCAACGATGTCTCCAAAGTTTAAAATATTGTGAGTCAGAACCTCGAGAAGGAAAAAATTCTCTGCAGAATGGTTTAACCGTGTTTGTGATATGTATTTTTTTAGCATTTAATGCATATTTTCAGAAACGTAATCAAATCACTAGATACCCATTTAACAAATCAAACATTACGATTGCTATTCTTTTTATCGGCCTGACCGCCTCGACGTCTCCCTGCATCACGACCAAAAATAATTCTATTGACATTATCGCTTTACAGAATTGTTCTAGCTTTAATTGCTGATTTTGATCACGATTAGAGTAACGTTGTTTGTGTTCATTAATTTCCAAACGTTTGCGATTAGAAATGTGTACTGCCACTGCCTCGTCAACAAATTTCGAACATATTGAAATGATAATGTATGTATATAAACTTCTTACTTAAACAGATTTACATGACATTCAAATATAGCCTGGGACATAATAAATCATTTGGCAGCATTAGCTCGAAAGTTTCAAAATTTACTTATATTAATACACAGGGTCCGATAAAGTTCATACGCGGCCCCGTATAGTAATACAACCAAACTTAAAACCTTGGAGCTCACGCAGTCCCATAACTTATTGGCGGGCCTAAACCAGACGTCATAAATGAGGCAAATCGTACATTACACTCGACCTCTAAATTCGAAACGAGCTGCATTCAACAGTGTGGCGCCACCCTCAGGTGTGAGACGGCGGATTTGCTGCACTTGTGAGCAGAGTCAAGATGCACGAGCAAACCAAAGCGCTCGTTTGACCTCGGAATAATATAAGAAGGTTCCCACTCCATGGGAACAAATCACAGAGTGCCACAGCTCTCATTTAGTCAACTCTTGTTCCGCGTAATAAATTGCTTGAGAATGTTCACATCGACTACATGACTCAGTATTGACGCGTCAAAAATTTATGGCAAATTTGGATCTTTATTCCTAAAAGAACATGTGTAAATAATTCAATAGTTTTGTGATTCAATTATACTGATTGGTAAAAGTGGTAATTATTTATGGCTCACAGTTTTCTCCAAGATTTTTAAATGAAGACGAAACGAAAGATATTTTTTAGTCCTTTTTAAATGATTTTATCCTGGTGCACATAGACTTGCTTTCAAACAAAAATGTGGAAATTAACAACAAAAGCAAGCGAATTTACTCACATTTCCAAATAAAATTCAGCTTTTACATGTTTAAAAAATTCGAAAAAAATACTAGCTTAGCCCAAAAGCCACGTTTCCTTCAAGATGAGTCAGTGTAATCAAAGCTTTTACTTCAATTAAAGTGAGTACATATTTTCAAAACACAAGGACAGGGAAGCTCTGTTTCGTTAAGAATTTGAGAAGCATTGGAAAACTAAATCTGTTTTAAGTAATCATCTCAGCCTCACGCGTTGCCTTGAGTTCACCGCCAGTCGTTTTAGCCTGCGAGGTTCACGACTTCAGTTTAGTTAATCAAGTTGATATACTTTTTGTTCACACAGCTCGTGATTTGCGAACATTCACGAATAATAAATTGCCTTCTTCCTTGGATGGATGTTTTGCACCCTTCATTAAGTTCTCTTATTTTTGGTTAATGAAAAATATTTCTTTAATTCTTTTGTTATAATCGCAGTCTTCACGCATTTACACAAATCTTGAAAATTAATATATATGTATCATTACTTTGTTTCCTGGGTTTCCGTGGGGAAATTTCTTAACCTTGCAGATCGTAGAAGTGAAAATGTATTTCAATAGTTACTCTATTAACTGACATGTGCTCCAGCAGCTCAGTTGTTTATCAGAACTTTGCTCATAATTAGTGTCCTCGACTAGAGTAGAAGACAGAATCATAAAAAATGCGGTGGGTACTTCTCGTGAGGTTCGACGTTTTCTCCTCGGAATGATTCTATATAATTCAATATAATAATTATACATATTTTAGCACCACAAATATTCCCTAACATAGAGGCGTAAAATTAACGACACTGAGGGTCACTTTGGAGAAGTTCAGGGAGAGTTCCACACGCAATCCCTACTCTGACCAAGAGTTTAGATGTAAACAAAGCAGTCACAGCGAACGGCCTTCAAAAAATAGTTTCAATTCATTCGCTGGAACAAATATTTCAATTAAGTTTCATTTCAGAATTAAATGTTCAACTCCACAGGACGTTATTTTCATCTATGAAGAGATAACGGATGTCGCTCGACAAAAAATTATTTCAAAAACGGAACGAAGAACTTTTAACTGTTTAAAAACACTATCTGAACAACTGTTATATTCTTTAATGTCGTCACAAATGGCTCACAGATCACGGATAAATTTTTTCTCTCATAAAAAAAAGCTTGTGGAATGATTTCATGAATTGGATCGCTTGTGGTAAGTAAATTGTTTAAATTGTTTAAATTGTTGCATAACGGCATTGCTCTGAACAAAGTGAGTTTTCATGGAGATCGAGAAAGCAACATGAATCGATGGAATTGCACGTGACATTTTTGTTTTCAAATTGGTTTCTCGTAGGTGAGAAAAAGCGATTTGTGTATCTGTGATACCGCGCGAACCTTACAGCAGTAAAATGTGCGAATCTTTTGTGGGTTTCCAATTTTTAGTTTTCCTCGTGTAACTCCCATGTAAGCCACTGTACATGACCAGCAAACGTTATCGTATTTTTGCCACAAGCACCGAAACACAAGACTCAATCAGGAATTTGTTTTGAAAATGCAATCAATTTTAAATAAGACGTGAAGTGTTGGTTGATGGTCATCTAAAATTTTTAATTTTACTGATCATCCAAATTGTGCATCAGAAGTGGTGCGTGTGAGATCGCTCATTAGCTCAAAAGTTTCTATTTTACTCAGAGATTAAAAGATAATCTCGCACGAATTCTTCTGGAATGTATGTACATTCTAACACAATATTTTTTCCGCGGGTCTATTCGCAGAAGCGAAGTGTTTTTCCTTCTGGTTAAGATAAAAAATTTCATGCAAGGAGAAGCACTCTTTAAATTAAAAAATACAAACATTCCAAATTCGTGTTTTCAAACAATATTAAGACGAACAATAATCAAACACCTGCTTTTCTGAGGTTGTATTTTACTGCCTACTGAAACTTTACAACCAAACAAATGCATGTTTCTACCCTGAGAAGTGAAATATTCAGGGTGTTCTCAAAAAAACGTATCCACTGACCGATTAATGTATCTATGATACCAGAAACAAAACAGAATTCAGCTCTTGTATGGTTCCAGCATCACACACATATAAATCGGTAAGTGTATACTTTTTTGAATACAGCCCTGACACCCTGACGCATGCACTGTATACAGCGAACTTTGGCAATGTGAGAGAGGTGCTGTAAATGTAAGAGGCACAGGATTCCCGTGCTAAGACCCACAGTTCCGTTTCCAGAAAACATTATTCTGCGCAAGCGGACCGGAAAGTTTGCCAGGCGTCGTCAGCTGCGGGTATCGAGCGTAACCTTTCGTGCCGCAACGAGATCAGCAGCGTGCGTACCTCGCTGAGGAGCCCTGCTCTTGATGACCTTCTCGCAGCGCTGCCGCCATCCGAATAAGTCACTCCGCTGCGATGGATGGAGCTTTAATATTTTTGACTATCAGCACGGTATACTGTTTACCGTGGCTATACACAACTAAGCCCTGAAAGATCGCAACTGTAAATAAACTGATGGAATTACTGTATTTCAAAAACCTGACCCAGGCTAAGGCTGCTAGATTGATTTTTTTCGGATCAAGTTTCTCAAATCTGATTGTTTCTCAAATTTGACTTGTCATTGAAATTCTCATCATCTGGGAACCTGTAGAGTAGCAATGGGTTGACGTAATTTTTGTGAACAACAATTGCATTAAAATGGCTGAAATTTATAATTTTAGCGATCATAAGGCAGATCCACAGATACCTACTCACTCAGCATGAATCAATGAGATCGATGAATTAAGAAGGATCTCACACTTAAGTCTCTACGCGTTCTCATGTAAATTAAGCGTTCTTCCAAATACAACCCAACATGATTTAATTGTTAAAGTCCTCAATTGCGAAGGGTTCATTACGTGCTGCAAAATAAAAAGATGAAAATGAGGTTAAATGCAACGCATTTCTCATCTTCTATCAGCACGACCTACAGCACCAACCTTTACGTAAAGATACAGATGGTGCTTCGCAGGTCAGAACCTCGGCATTTGAGGGACTAACTATGGCAGATGAGGCTCGAAGATAGCTCAGGTCGGTGGGGGTCACCGGTGGGTCACACCTCCCCACGGAGATCAGTTGTGCGGGAACGGCGGGCGTATCAAGCGCGAGCTTCGGTCTGTTCTTGCGATCGAGCGCCTCCTATACTCCTAGTCTCGGGTGAAGGAAACCTGAAGAGCGAACTTCAACTGACAAATGGGCGAAAAAGAAATTCTTTTAATCTTTGTGGGAAGGTCACTGCCTCGATGGCGATTCAGAATCAAAACAATGAACAAAAACAAGAGAGCGTCATTTTATGATATATCTATTGTCTATCGTCCGATATTGCAGTTCAAAATAATTACAGCAAGTTTCTATCATCAAGATTAAAATGAGGATTGAGCTCCAATGTTTTTCGAAATTATTTTTTTACCACAAGGGACAACATTTTTGCCTACGCGAAGCGAGATTTCCCGTGAAAAATACTAGAAAAAATTACATCTTCAGACTTCATAATTAATTAACATGCAATGCGAAAATACCAATTTTCACCATATTTGTGCGATAATAACTTCCATTTAGAGATAATTCAAAATAATTCAGGAAATCAAGGTGCTGTTATGAATTTAATTCTGGGGCTATGCCAATGTTAGGAAAACAAAATGATGATCGAAATATTATACACGTGCTTCTGTAAAATTTTTGAAATTCGATTACTTTGTAGGAAATTGCGAACGATATACAGTACATTGAAATTTCTGGCTTCGAAGCTTGATTCGACACATAAATAGTTTTGTCATAATATTTCCTCTATTAAGAATTATGTCGCCTGTAGTAACAATAATAAAATTTCCAGTAGCAGCTGTTATATCATCCTTTATGGCAACAAATTCGACGTTATTTCAATGAGATCTTCTGTAACAGCAACAAGTCTTCAGATAATATTGGAATATTTTTCTGAATCAGAACCTTCGAATGAAATGTCTTTCTTGGATTTTTTTCTAATGCGCTGTTGAATTAGGAGCATGAAACATGAAAAATTATTTTTAATTACTTATGTTTCATAAATGTCCCTTCCTTTTAATTTTTTTAAATTTTTATTAATTCATTAATTAATTAATTTAAATTAATAACTTAAATCAATAATTTAAGCAACTAAGTGACACAAAAACATAAGTGATTATTTCATTAGTCTTCTTCCATGGTGAAGATCATTATTTAACGAAGAAAATATGTATATTAGAGATCGAAAACGCGATTTTAAAAAAGATATCCAGACTTATGATGCTAAAGCGATCTTATTTCATGGCATTAAGCGATTTTGATTTATTTGGTTTTGTTTTACTAATAAAATTATCTTTCAGACAAGCTTCGTCATAATTCCCAGATATTCAAATTGATGAAAGTAAATAAACTAAAATTTCGAAAAGAAAGCTGCATTTCAACGACCACGGCCTGGTATGCACACAGACTGGGTCTAAATATACGAATGATTTTGTAAGGTCTACCTGCGAGGGCTTATTCCATTCACATGAGTTGGTCTACCTATTACTCAGTTGCAACAAGGCCTTTCAGTCCTCTTATATTTACAACATTTATTGGTGTTGTTGATGACCTTTATTTCGGCTTGGTTTGATCAAGGCATAATTCAGCCTTAATTTCTCCTCGTATGTTCTCAATCATTTGAGCTTCAATCTTTCCCTGGTATCCTTGCTACTTGGAGTGCTCTCTTCAAACTGATATTATTATCTCATGAATGAACTTTCACTAAAACATCAAAAACCAGTGAGGGGAATTTTAATCTCACGTCTGTTACCGATTGAAGTACTTTTATTTGACTGAATCATGGTTTGTTCGTAACACGTGAGTTTAAAGTGAAGTATTTGTATTTAATCATGGTCACACATCTCGTTGGTCATTGTACCATAGCCGGAGCTGCATTTAAAGGACGTTCTGTCTCATTAAAATAGTAATTTACTCAGTAAGATATGTAAAAATACGCGCAGAGGTGCTGTGGCCTCTTCGAGTTGCACCTAAGCGAAAAAGTTTCAATTTTATACCAGGAATCTTATTATTTTTCAGCTCCTGGGTCTTTAGCATGCAATACTATTTATAAACGAGTAACTGCTTTCTTCATAAAGCACATTTTCACAAAATCTATTTGCAGCAAAATAAATTAATTCTGGTTGCGACACAAAACTTGCGCACATTCTAGGTCCTTAATCAGTCTCAAATTAAAATAATACATTTCTACATTGGATTTCATAAAATAATGATGCTTCTAAGCTGAAAGATTTGCGTCGTGGAGAGGAAAACTGACTGAAGTTCCTGAGAGACGAGACAGTTATTTCAGGTTGTATTCTTTTCAGTAACACCTCGAAAGTTTACGATTTTCCCTTGATTAACATAGAAACATCGATTTTACCGATATCCTTACCATAGACAAAAATATATTTGAAAGAAACCAAGTCATTTTTTTCCCAGCTCTGTCGGAAGGCACAGACCTGTCATGCAACGAAGGATGAAGTGGAGGTCGGTCGTCACGTTGTGGAGGCTTCTGGGCTTTCGTTTTCCATATGCACCTGTGAAGCAGTCGAACTCTATCCTTCAAACTATTTACAGTCAAACCATATACTTCGAACTATATACAGTCGAACTCAATACTTCGAACTATATGCAGTCGAACTATACACAGTCGAACTATATACAGTCGAACTATTTCCAGTCGAACTATTTCCAGTCGAACAACACGTACTAGACATGTGTGACGAGGCCGAATAGATTTGGAGCACTTGTCCCACCAGATCTCACCGCACATCTCCCGAGTGGTGCCGTGTAGGAACCACAAGGGCGAGGAACCACGCAGGCTGGGCAGGGCTGTCCTGTCGCAATTAGCGCCGCTTGCACTTTCTACCCTAGCAAGTGGAGCGACCGCCCATACTTGCGTTATTGGAGCGACATGGGCGGGTTTCAAGGTTTGTTGAAAGACAAACATGCACAGAAGTAGCGTTCCTGGATTAAAGTTTAGCAGCTGGCGCTGTTGTCTGGGCCACAATCGTGTGTTCTTTGTTAATAATTAATTCAGATTTGATGTTAAATGTCACATTTGCGTCGATACAAAACAATAAAATTTAAAGCTCTGACCAGCGTAGTTTACTTGAACAATTTAAACAATTTTCTTACCACGAGCGAAACAGAAATAGATTTTTTTTTTAAGTCTAGTACAATGATCAAATTTGAATGTAGCTACCTGTGGGCCCGAATAGGTTTAGCAACTTCTTGGGCATCCTACCATCAACGCTATTCTAAAGTATACAATAATGTCTAGTCTAATTCTTTTAACCTAGTAACGCATTAGTCTGATCAATGAATTAGCTAACTCGATATTCGATGCTTCATTTTACAAAATAGTTTACACAGGCTAGATGTATAAATGTGCTTTTACTGGTGAGAGCTGGTTCATCTGCCGTTAAAAATGTATACATATGACGAAATTTTCACTTTCTTACAGGCATCTTGAACAGGAAAAGTGGTTAGTTGGTTATTTTAACAATGGTGAGTTATTCCTCAATGCGATCTTTTGCATTGAACCAACCAAGCCCTATGCGCTTTTCTGGAAATTATCTTTCACAAAAAATTCAGCACGTGTGATAAACGATGAATAAAAAATCTGTGAAACATTAAACTCATGAGCGATGTGAACAGGCATCAACCACTGCGCACCTCTCGCATCTTCAAACTTCCCAGGTAACGTAGGAGTTGCAATGAAATATTTTACTTTAGTACTAGCGGAATGTGCGAAAAAAAAATATAACGTTAGATTAAATTAAAAAATCCAAAAAGAAATTTTATTCTATGTGTTTTTCGCGATGATTTATTTAGTTACGATTGCAAAGCAAGCTTTAATTCCATCGAAAAAAAATGCAGAGGAATTTGGGAGGTACTGCGGCACCAACAAATTAGCGGAGAGTAGAGTAGAGCCACATCTCCTGCAACACAACACGCGATGCAAACA
>JACJUY010003585.1:0-10857 GCA_014220935.1 Platorchestia sp. MABIK
AATTTCTTTTTCATTCTTCGACTTTTGAGGTTGAAATTCCTCTATCGGTAACGAGAGGCCGAAAGGCCCAGCCACGTATCGTAACATCTAAATGCTTCTTCTCTGACAGTTTTTGAGCTACAGTAATGATTTTGGTATCATTGGATGCAGAATAACGTGGACATTCCAAAAAATTAAATGCTTTTCCTCAAATTTCCAACTTTATATTTTTATATTTCATCTTTCATATCCGCAAGGTGAGCATCTCCCATCCGAACCTTTTTTTTATTATTGAATTTAGAGCAATGAAATTTGGTACACTGATGGGAAATGCAATTTAGAGTCATTTACCTTCTATGAACAAATGCGATTTTCTTCAAAAGAATATGGGAAATCATAGAAAACGACATTTTTGAGGGGGGTTTTCTAAATGCTTCTTCTCTGACAGTTTTTGAGCTTAAGTAATGATTTTGGTATCATTGAATGCAGAATCACTTGGACATTCAAAAAAACTGAATGCTTTTCTCAAATTTCTAATTTTAAATTAAAAAAATGAGAAAATTTAGAAGCAAATGATTTTTTTGTGAAAATTCAAATTTATGACATCATAACTTTGGAAAAAAATTTAATTTTGAAAAACTTTTTAATTTTCCGGAAAGCTCTTGTTTTTTCGCATCTTATGATACTAAAATCATTACTGTAGCTCAAAAACTGTAGGAGAAGAAGCATTTAGAATCTTAAAAAATATCATATATAAAACAAATAGGTTTTCAAGACATTTGTTTCAAATTCTCCGAAATTCATAAAGCTAGAGCAATGTGGTTTACTGCATTTGAAAGTGAAATGTGTGCTCTAAAATTCCTATAAAATGGATTTTCGAACAATTTCACGTGAAACTTTACGTAGACTTTTTACCCTAAATTTATAACTTTTACCCTACCTCTTTCAAAATTTATTTTTACAAATTCGGCAAAAAGTTAAATAAAAAAACTGTCTTATAGCGATTTTGGAGCACACATTTCACTCTCAAGTGCAACAAACCGCATTGCTCTAGCTTTGTAAATTTCGGAGAATTTGAAACTTATGATATATACATATTTTTTATATTATAAGGAATAATTAATTTTACATCACCTAATGAAAAAAACTTGTTCAATAAAAGTTGTTACGAATTTGGAGATCTAGTAGTCTGCAAATTTTCATAGACGTAGGTCCAATAGAAAAAAGTTTCGAGTTTTTGGAAATGGTGCCCTTAAAATAACTTGAGCCGGCCACATTGCGATTCACTTGACTCGTGAACACTTCGTTTGAACAGCACTGCCAGATTGTCGTACCAGTAACGCACTAACGCTAACAGTGATGCCAGATTTTGGGTAAGCAGTGTTGCCAGACGAAATCTAAGCGCTGCTATTGGTCCGTTTCCATGACGTCCCCTGCACACCACTCGATTCTATGAAAGACTGCTTTGCTGCTACCTCCTTTCTGTATACCGTGATGTCGGTTCCGTTCTGATGGCTTCTGCACCAGTGTGCGAGCTAAACGTCGTTTCTGTTCTGTTCTGAGGGTTCGGAGCTTCGGCGGCGGTTCCGTTCTGATTTTTGAAGCAGTGTTCGACAAGCTTTACACAACGATTTCTTCGCTCTGAATTCCATGAAATAACAAATCGAGCTGAGTGGCTCAAGATAATCGTCCACGTTCTGTGATGGTATTGAAAAAACAGAGTGGGGAAAAGGAAAAGGACACAAAGCTGTTTGTTAATTTAGTGAGGAATAAATAAATCAAGCAATGGTAGTCTTCATAGGCACGTCGGAGACTTCTTGAGTTAACGAAGAAGTNGTCACGGCATTAATTTATGAGTACGGCTCGAGAACGGGAAACTACAGCCTTGAAAGGCTAGTGAGGAACGCTCGGGACAAATGCACCTACTTATCTCCAAACGTACCCACACATAGGATCCCTTGAAGTCCACATGACGATGGCGAGAAGAGAAGGTCGACGACAGACCGTTCGGCCGCTGAGGCGCTGGACTGCAGTAGGTAGCACTGGCTCCCCATCAGGGTTGACTCCGTTGTACAGGAGACGAGAAGTAGCCGGGTGCGGAGCAGTCGCGGAGCGGAGCGAGACCGTAGTGGCGGCCGTCAATATGCTTCAACCGTCATGCCTCTCCACGACGTCAAGCGTAGGGAATCGCAGTGCAGGTCATAAGCATTATTAGCCGAAAGCTCACATCCTGACGACTGCTTTGTTGAATAAATAAAGAATTAAAGATGAATAGAAAAAGTGCTTCATAGGAAGGCGTAAAACAAGTTAGTGCGATGAGTGCTGGAGCGTGTCTGCCGTTTCTCTGGCACTACATTCTGAGAATGTTTACGGGGCGTACGTGTTTATAAAGCGTCTTAATTGGTTTGTCAATAAGGGCACACTGCTCCGAGCGTCCTCGTAAATTGAATATGATCATAACAAGATTCTTAAATTTAATTTGCCTTAATACTACATCCCAGATTACGAAAGAAATGGATTTCTTCAACAAATGGCGCTACGAAATCTGTTTGTGCAGGAGTGGTATAAAATCAACCAGATGTATAAATAATAAATTATCACTTGCTAATATGCTGCAGCTCAGAATTGCTATCATTCGTACTTGTAGACGTCCTCCATCATATTATTGACTAATGACAAATGCCAGTGACTAATTTTTTACACGTCGAACTTGGAAACTAGAGGATGTCAGCGAGCGCATTTTCAAAGTTCGGGCTCAGTAGAGCGAAAATCATATGTTGGTTGAAAATCAGAGCCGTTAGCAGAGTGCGTTCACTTTCAGTCATGTTGATCGATTGTGAATTAGATGCTTAGGCATCTCACCCAAATATTCCGTACAAGACTAAACAACATTTTGTCTGCGTGACTGAAGATGTTAAACTTATAAAAGCATCCTTCAAATTTCAAAATTAAAAGAACAAAATTTGCATTCGGGGCCTCTGCGAAACAATCATTATTAATTAACGAAGTTGTGTTTCTCCGTTTTCATTCTCTACCGTAGCAAAAATTCAGAGAAAAATAATTTACGAATTATTTGTCTGTGTTTTGGTTCAAGTGGTCAAACTTTTTATACGGGCAAAAAGAATTTCAACACAAACACGTAATGCAAAAAGAATCGGCAGCGACCAAATCAACTTCGACATCAAAATAGTTGATTTCATTACATCCTTCATTAGTTCAAATCGACTGAAATACATTCAATAGAATTCAAAGAAAGATCATCGGTTGACCGAAGTAGCATTACATTTATTAAAATACGTTATTATTTGATTAGTAAATTTAGTTTATGCAATTGGACTATATCAAGGCGAGCCAATCCCAGGATTTTTCGTAGTTACTCGTTTTGACGTGGCATGTCGAGAAAAAAAGGATTTCAAAATTAATGAATCCGATTTTGTTTATGAAATATGAAACAATTTTGAGAAAAAACTGAAAAAATATTACGCAGGCATAAAATTCATCTTCGTTTTCCATGCACGCTCAGATTCTGTAAACGTCAATCGAAACTTCTAATCGTGATCTTAGTCATGGATTCATTTGCATTCGTAAGTTGAGTTCCCGTACTCAAGTGGGTACTGGATGACAGATTCGACTTCCGCAAGTGGAACTTTACGAACTGGATCTGACTATTCAGTTCCTCCAGTTGGTTGGAAGTAAAGCTGAAAATGATTCTCTTATTCGACTTCGAGTTGATCTTTATTATCTCTATTTGTAACTACCCCTATTGACTTGGAACTGTTTCTCAATCTTCAACCTCGCATCAAAATATGGGACTGGCGTGAAATAGGACCTTAAAGGTTTAAGGTGCTTGAGATTTTCGTGATCGATTCTCTAATTCAGATACAAAGAAAATAGAAATTTTCCCCAAGTCAACGTTCAGAGATTCAATATGCAGTAACAGCAACAGATCATACGAACTTAATGGGAAGAATTTGACTAGATAATCACTCTACTACCACAAACGTTTTGAATTTCAGTCACTCAAGATTAATAATAATTTTCCAATAATCGTAAGAGAAATACACTTAGTTAATTAATTCATGAGCTTGTGTATGAAAATACAAAGTTACGAATAGAAAATATAATTTAGAAAAACTTCTTTGCGTCTGCTTAAACTCAAACTTAAACTTAAATCAATTCAGTAACAATTAAATTACATTTAGGTTTTATATTTTTTTAAATGTTCAGGACGTCAAAGTTTCATTTAACAAAGTCACTACACTGTGACTGTATGCCCGAGGTACACGGTGGGCCTCCTGGCATCTCGGGTCGACTGCGCCGTCGGGTTAAAGCCTAAGATGGTGAATTTTCAGAAACAGGTCGCTTGCCAACGACCTTGTTAAAGACCTGCTGCTCGAACGCCCGCCAGCCCCCGAATCATTTGTGGCCCTTCTCTTGTTCCGTAACGGACGGTCAGCGTCCAGCTGATTAAAAGACGGCTGGCACACTCTTACTCAGCCGGTCAAAGGGAGGCACCGGTCAAGAACAACTCGTCGATCGCTAGAGAAGATGGAAAAAATATTGGGATTAGAAGAGATGGTAATGATGATGAATTCAAAAAATGGTCAGACAAGAAACATTCAAAGATCAGATATTAGTACCTTGTAACAAGAGCCCGTTGAATCCGTAGACTTAGTCGGCTGGCAGAGATAGGCCCCAAATGTATACTATGTGGAAGGAGAAAGGAAAGATTATGATATTGAAAGTTGACATGCCAGCAGTCAAAGGTCAATAAATAAGTGCAATTATGTTCAGTTCTCACTAAGTTGACGTAAATTAGTCTATACCCACCTAAGGAAATGGTGCCCTCAGTGTGCTAACTTGAGGAACAGAGTGGTGGATGACGATGCAAATCAGTCAAGATGTCAATTACGAGTCAATTAATTCAATAATCAAGATCAAGTGCCCCAAGGTTGAGGACAATCAAGTCGTCCCCCAGCAAAACCTAGTACTGACAACACTCATGAACAAGTCAACTGGGAGAATGAATAGTGAGACGAGCTCAAGTAACGTACAAACCTAATTCATGACCAAATACCCTAATTACCGAACCTATAGATACTTTAATGAACAGTGACTAACGACACAATATAAACAAGGACCACGTACGACCGACCGTCCAGTGAGGTCTGACAAAACAAGGTTGTACGACCAGAGGCAAGGAAGCGTCGGTTCCAGTCGACCTGATACAGGCTCAAACCTCTCCAAGGAAACAAGCACATAGGCAATAATGGTCTAATCTAAAAAAGGTTTACCTCAAGTACACCCTGTGGGGATTTTTTCCCACAAAAGTGGCATATGGGGGAGACTTAGAAATTTTTTAAGAAGAGAAATTATTTCTCAATTTCCTTAACAAATGTCGGAATGGTTATTGTATTCAGCGCTTTTGGTGTACAAGTAGCACTTTCCTTGCGAGTGGCACTTCGTTGGCTTAGTATTATTTATACCATAAGATATGTCTCTATTACATGCAGACGATAAACATACTTTAAAGTCCTTCAGCTACGTACGCAGTCGTGTCTGGAAATAATTTTCACAAATTGAAAATATTTTTACCCAGTGTTAGCAGTTCATGTGCGCTTCACTTACTCTTGAGCATTAGCAATAGTTACGTACATTCTTTTAATGTTGTTGCATCTCATCATACTGCTTAACCGGGTACAAATACGTTCCTTACGAGAACGGAATCTAATCTTTTTAATGACAAAAACTACAGTAGTTTATTTCTAATGTTATGGCAGAACTTGTTTTCCCATTTTCATGACATCTTACTCATAATATTCGTTCAGATGATGTGATAAAAATTGTAAAATTCTTTTCGAGGTTTTAAAGGAAGGTTTTATTTGAGTCGTCTGCGCAATAAATCTAGAGTCTGCGCTAACAAGCCATACAATTTGTGACACTTACTAGAGATAGGGACCTTACACAGCAAGGTGTAGCAAGCAATCAAAACTTTTCGCGAAATTTCCGCTGCCAGCGCTTTCACCAGCGCATACCTGCTCTTGAGGGCGACAGCAATTTGAAAGTTCACTGAATAGTATTTTCCTCCTTTATCAAGAAAGCGGTCATATTCGAGAACACTGGCATAGGAGCGAGCGGGAGACGAGCTTTCGGCATCTCCCAACGAAATCAATTACGGGTCATGCCTCAATAAACAAATGAAGAGATAGTGCATTCCACTGCTAATTTGACCGACTTATTTACTGCCTCGATTTCGTAAAAGTTAACTAAGTGATAGTAAACGTCAGCTCGTCGAACTTCTGCGAGGAGAAAGGCAGTGATGCATTTGTTTCTAAGCCAGGGCTACCGAAATTGGTGCGTTAGTACAAATTTGGTACGAGCTGCTCCAAATATCACTTTGTTGTACATTTGTTACGACGGTCGCCTAAAGCGCCGAATTTTGGTACGTTTTAAAGATTTTTATAATTCATTTAAAAAATTTTGCCCTACCAAAAAATTTTAGCTTTATTTTTGGCCATTACAAAACTTTTCAAACAAATGAGAGGTAAATTATAACGGAAAATGAAGTCCTTCAATGTTACGCAAGGTGTTGGATACCAGTTGGAAGTTTGGAACTCGTTGCAACGTCACCAGTGTCACGCAACACTCTACAGTGTAAAGTTTTATGTGTACATTAGATATATATATATATGTTGTAACGAGATATTTTATTTCGTTTCGCTAGGTAATATATTGTTGGGCTAGATGACGTGAAGTATCATGGCGGTTGAACAGCTTGAAAGAAAAGAGTTGTCACAGGGCAGCCTTCGTATCATGGTTCGCTATCTCAAGAGGCTGGTCATCCATCAATGTCACCAGCCTGCTGGCTCAGGCATCCCTCGGGCCCACCACACACACAAACACAACACAGGCTTGCGACACAACACAAGCAACACAAACGCACACACACACACGCGTCGAAGCAGCCTCAAAGCGTGAGAGTGTTCGAAAATCTTCAGATGACAAGGGGCGTAACCCAAAGTGAGGGCTACGTAGCACAACCATTCGTGACGCTGGAAAAAACGTGGACAACGTGGAAATCCAAAAGCCGCATCACCTGAGCCAATGAGCTGCCGCGCGTCGAAGGTGTGGCAGAGGAAAGCGAGCACCTAGCCAATGAGATTTCGAGACTTCAAGACAAACGAGAATTCCACCAATCAGGATTAGAATGCTGTCTTCATAACCATGAAGATTCGAGAACTTTCTAGAAGGAACGAAGTGGAACGCATAAAAGCAGGACACAAGAAGAATCGAGAGGCATTTTTCGCTGGGTTTTCGCAATAAGAAGTGCACAGTGGGAGTGCACGAAAACGGAGCACACCGGCGTTCGCCGGTGTGCAGTGCACAAAAGCACCAATATTTCGACATGTGAGTGAGGTGAACAACATCGAAATTTCAAGAATATTAAGTCGAAACCAGCAGTTGTTGAAGTATTGACTTGCAACAGAAAACCGCTCGAAGCACATCAGCTTCGCGGCGATGATCGGAAAGTGCAACGAGGCAACGACTTTAGCGAAAGCATTCAGTTTGTTTCTACGCCAACCCCTTTCTCGCAGGCAACTCCAGCATGCCTCTTGGAACCACCCAACCACGAAAGCTGCAGACATACGGCATCAATCCTGCGAACGCTACAGTAATCAAGCTCCTTCGGCACTCAAGAGCTGTGAACGTAATGCAGCTAGTAAGCAGCACCGGCGAGCCAGACAGCACGAGAAGCACCAGCGGATGCCAGGCCTGACAGCCCTACGTACATTCTTCAAGCCCTAAATGGAAGCGGAGTTCGATCAACCCCGAGGACGCATCACAGAAGAGCTAGGATGATTTTGTGGTATTGAGGATTCAATATAGCGATTACAAAAGTGCAAGTTGGAAACAAGAAGCACATTGAAAAGTGTTGTGAAATGGCGCGTTATTCAGAGGGATTTTGTTTTTTAATTGTAATGTTGAGAGTTTCACGTTGTGCATAGCGCGAAGTGTTCCACATTTCGATACCTTGTGTGATCGTCTCTCATTTTGTGTGTCATTTGGTGTCAGAAGGTGTTCGTTGATAATCACCACATTTAACTCACGTGTTCAAAATTCAACAACGTTAAATAAAAATGTGTTTAAATCTTTCAAATTTTGTCGTTATTATCTATGCTGATACAACTAAGGTAAACTCGTGGTGCAACATGCTAACACACACTATTCTTATTTTTCCCCTTTTTCTGTCCATCCTCTCCCTGTGTATTTTCCATCTTTAATTTCCCTTCCACTCTGACTGTCGAGGTTTAAATCCCTCAATCGGAACGAGAGGCTCACCGGGCCACTCTCGTGTCGTGACAGTATATATATATATATATATTGCAAACACACATCGTTAAAAGTTAGATGGCACATATCCTTTATTCTCTTGATCACTAGTTTTTCATGAGCGCGGAATTTTAAAAGTGTAGAAGCTGGTACTATTCTTAAGATACATTTTGAAAGCCATAAAGATGCAATAAAACTTGGAGTCATGACGAATTTCTTCAAATTTAATACTTGATATCTTCAAATTTAAAAATAATACGAGTTAAGAGGACAACGTTTCGGATGTCACGCACCCATAATCATGCCTAAATAGAACTAGTCTGAACAAGCAGGTCGCTGATACTTATAACCTAATGTAGGGTTGCCAAGTCGTAATTTGTAGAAAATTCTTGTAGAAATTTCGAGAAGGTAAAAGAAATCTCGGCGTCCTAAAATGCAACCCATCAAGATAAAAAATGTAGTCTAAATATGAGATGAATTGCAAATATAAGGTAAGACAATGGGTCAATCTTGATGAACTGTCGTAAAATGAAATAAAATTGTCTGAAAAAATTCCTAGAGAATAAAAAATTCAAATAAAGACGAGAGAATTAATTCCAGAAAAAACTAGGACACAGAGCGAAACAAAAACAAAAAGAAAACAAAAGACCAATAAAACTAAAGAACTAAAAAACTAAAAAATAGACCTAAGAGGAATTAAAAAATCTTCAGTACTCTATCTCTCCCTCCATCTTGACTGTTAAGCTTCGGATTGTTTTCTGCGATGAGTAGTGCTTCCATCAAAATCAAATCTTGTTTGGATGATCCTCGGTAAAAAATTTCAGTATTTTCGAGTAAGGTGCTGGGCCTGGTACGCAAAATATGATGAGCCTCTCGCTGGTGTTTTAAAATCGATTGATGTTGGCGGAATCGGTCTTTAATAATTTATTCTGTGTAATCAATTTACTTTGAAGAATTACATTCTTCCCGGTCGCATGTATACTGGTATACCACATTGAACTCTGGTGTCGGAAGGTTAGGTTTGTTCCTTATAACAAGGCTTTTCAATTTCTTAATTTTGTGGAAAATATTTAATTTGATGCGGTTGGAGACGTCCTTCGGTTCTATATTTCTTTCGATGATATTTCTAAAGTGATGCTCTTCCATTTTGTAGTTTGCAGTCATTTGATTTTCAAAATTAAAATTGAAAAATCTTGTGTGATTTTCTTCATCGGTGTTAACATTTTTCTTCTGTAAAAATTTGCTTACTTCATTATCGATGATGCTCATGGGGAAATTATTATCAGTTAGACGTTGTTTAAGGTTATCGATTTCAGCGTGAAAGATGGCCCAATTGCTACTAATAATGTAGGCACGATGTAGTAGCGTTTTTATAACTCCGGTTTTATTTCTTTTAGGGCAAATACCTAAATAATTGATGCATTCTTCGTTGGATGTAGATTTGGTGTAAACAGAAGTTTGAAGGGCATCATTGTATCTCTTTATGAGTACGTCTAGAAATACTTGCTGGTTGTCTCGCTCTTCTTCGCATGTGAACTTCAAGACCGAATTTCCTTCAAAAGCATGTTTAATAAGAAGAACTTGTTCCATATTTTCAACTAGTAAAAAGATATCGTCGACATACCTTGCGTAGCGGATGGGCATCAAGTCTTGCCGGAGGGTAAATACGGTTTCTTCTAAATGTGCTATATAAAAGTTTGCGAAACTAGGTCCGAGGCTACTTCCCATCATTACACCGTCACTTTGTAGGTACAAGTCACCACTAGCATTTTTAAAAGGGGTTTTTGTGGTACACAAAATGAGTTGTTCTTTCATGGTGAGCTCAGGGATAGAAGGCGGTCTTATGCAAGCATGGCGGTATTCATTATCTAAAATTATTTCAATTGTGCGGTGTACAGGAACGTTTGTGAACAAACTCTCTACATCTAAGCTCGCCAAAATATTGTTGTTGGTAATGCGGCAATTAGCGATAGACGAAATGAAATCAGCGGTTGATGCTACCGAGTATGTTCTAGGCATGTAATTAACGATAATATCGTTCAACTGGGCTGCAATTATTGAAGTTGGTGTACCGATTTGGAAAACTATGGGACGCATCGGTGGATTAATGATCTTTTTGTGAACTTTTGGGTTAGCATAAATGTTTCCCGGCTCATAGTGTCCCACCAGCTTTGGCAGATGGACGCCGTCTTGTACCGCGTTTACCACTGAAATGTGATGATTCAGTTTGCGCTTCAAATCTGGTGTTGGGTCGTTATCAATTTTGGATAATTTTGTCCCATCTTCGAGAAATTCATTAATTTTCCTGAGGTATGTATCTGTTTTCATGATAACAAATATGTAACTTTTGTCAGCCTTTCTCACTGTCAAGTCTTCTCTTTTGGCAAAGTCACGGAGTATCATGTGTTGGTCATTAGCAGTGGTGGGCACGATAACGAAAAAACGTTATCGCGATAACCGATAAATCGTTAACGAAAACCTTATCGGCGATAACCGATAATCGATAATTGGCGAAAAATTTATCGCCGATAATCGATAACCGATAAA
>JACJUY010003585.1:11426-47640 GCA_014220935.1 Platorchestia sp. MABIK
CCTGTCCCGAACTCGTCCCGCCCCGTCATGTCGAATCCCAGCGGGAAAAACTGAAATTATCGATTATCGATAGTTTGGAGCCAAAAGTATCGGCGATACCGATAAATCGATAACTCGGGAAAAAAAATTATCGAATAACCGATAACCCGAAATCGTTATCGCGATAATTTTTCGCGATAACGCCCAGCTATGGTCTTTGGTCATGATGTCTTTATTGTGATCGACCACATTCTTCAGACCGAATAATTTAAGTTCCGTTTTAAGTCTTGTTTCATCCTCTATATTTACATTGTCACGAGCACGGTTGATGTCAAAATACAGTTTTTCAATAGCTGCTTTCCTTTTTGTTCTATTAAATTTCTGTTTCAGGTGAGTGTTCATTCCCAGTGATATTTCGATCACGTTCTGCGGCACACTCTCACCGGATATGTTGATGACTGAGTCCTTAGGTTGCTTTTGCATAACGATTCCCCCATACATACGAGTTCATTTCCTACTTTGAACAAGTTTCAGATCATTTTGCACCTTCTCACATCCTCTCTTCAAGAGTAACATTAATGCACGGTACTTGATATCAGAATTCACTTGAACACTTAATTCCCGGCGAGCGTCGATAATAACAGCTTCAGAATTTCCGATCCTTGTACGTTGTTCTTCAATCTGTCTTCTTACCAGATTCCTCCGGAATTCCAATAAGAAGTTTTCTGTGCGTGCTGCGTCATAGTGTAGTCTTACATTGGTGTGTGTTGGCAGCAGGTCATTTTGCAAACACACTTCGTTAAAAGTTAGATGGCACATATCCTTTATTCTCTTGATCACTAGTTTTTCAAGAGCGCTGAATTTTAAAAGTGTAGAAGCTGGTACTGGTATATGTATATATATATAAAGAGCTGAATCAACAATTAAGGAACCTTCATTCTAACTGAAAAATAATAAAAATCTTTGAATTTCATGTTTATTAATAGTTAAATAGATTTGGTACGTTTTAATAATTTTTGACACGTTTTCATGGGGGTTAGAAAAAAATTTGTCAGCCCTGTTCTAAGTACGCATGCAATGGCTTTGGAGGACTCTTTCAGAATCATACGACCAATGTCTGCAACAGAAATAAAATATCTATGTTATTAACACAAACGTTAAAGCAGCAAAATAATCTCCTTGGTTCTCTCGGAAAGAAATAGAAAAATAAGAGGCATTACTTTGTGACAGTCCCTCGCGAAAGACTTGTACATAGCTTGACCCTAATCATTCTGTCAGTGTAAGAATAAACATATTCTTGCTGCATAGAATAAGTATGCTGTACATACTTTGATTCTTTGAAATACTGCTGATGGTGCTCGTGGTGCGCCTGAAATTCACCGTTGATTCATGCGACAATTCTCTGGTGGCTATTTGCTCGAGGTTAACAATTAATCGTAGAGATTGGATTGGTGCGTGTCAATGTATTCAGTAGGAAAGGCATAGTTCATTTTTCATAGCACTGATTAACTTGAATATTGTTTCAGATTTTACACACACGATACCGTGATGTGTAATATTATTGATGCATCAATCCTTGAGGTTGACAAAACGGTAGAATAGGGGAGAAGCTAGTTCATCAATCGTATAATTCTGAAAAGAATTGATCATTGAGTGCCGAAAATCATTACTAAAAACAGTCTGTGATATCAAAATGTCAAACACAAGGCACATTTTCATGAAGTTGTTGATATTCGTACGAAAATTAAACGCTTAGTTGAGTGTGTAACTGCTTTCAAATTCTATGCAGAGAATATCCAGTTGGTGAAACACGAATCTACGCTTTTAGGCCAAACAATTGGTCACACTTTAGAAAATTTGGATAAAATTTGAACAATTTTTACAGGCTTTCTCAAGACACATTTGAAAAAAAAAAATATGATACCGAATGTTACGTTCAGAATCTCTCTTAGTCAGTACCTCACATGTTTTTTCAGGGACCAGTGCAAATAGTCCCACTGCTAAAAAATACAAAATAAACCTCTGTTTCTCACAAAAGTCAGATAGTAGGTTTTCAGACATCTGGAAAATTACAAGAAAAGTGTCTCAAATGATAAGCATACGGCGTGAGATTGTGGAAAGAAAACATTGCTCAGTGGAAAAAAAAGTGAAGTGGTGTCATTGAGTGGTTTACAGTGGCAGAGCTAAAATTCTGTGTAATCGAGACAGGCCTTCTTTAAAACGATTGGTGAAGGCAAACCTACGACAACTTTCCAGCAGTTGACTGGATGCTCAACAATCTTGAAAAAATTCTTGTTAACATCATGCACCAAATACGAAAAGAAATGGGTTAATGAAGTGGCACTGTCACCATGAAACCAATGAACAGTAAAGCTAATCGATTGAAACGGCTCCAATTTGGAAGAACACAATGGTTGGATTGCAGAGCTATGGAAGCTTATCCTACCGTCAGGTGAATTAAGGATTAACCGGTTCTAGAGAGATGGCAGAGTTAAAGTGAGACGGAAAGACCTTTTAAGAATTGGATCCTTCACACAATGCTCCGACAATACACGCGTCTTGCGGCAAAGTAATAATCTGGAGGTGGTTCATCTGGTGGGGATTAGGTTCGGGTGACTTTCAGCAGCATAAATTAAAATTTCAGGATTTTTGAATTTCCTAGGTGTCTAACTGCACCCGTTTATAGATTTCCTTCGGTCTGATAGTTCCAGCATCATTTAATACAAGACACTCATAGCTACCAGTTTCATATTGTTTGAAATTGGTTCAGGGAACACTAAACATCATTTTCTCACATGGAATGATCACCATAGTCTCTTAATTTGAAACCAATAAAAAAATTTTGAGAAAAACTTGATTTAGAGCTGCGAGCTCTTAAACCTTTTTCGTTGAAAGATATTTCTAAGCGTTTGTATATACTTAGGGAAAATATTCGTTTAGATTACTTATAAAATCTTGTAGAATTTTTATCAACTGAAATAAAAGCTGTTTTTGGTGTAGAAGGTAAGTCCGACTATTTTAATTACATCCACATTTCTCTAGAGGGGGACAAACGTTTTTGGTTGGGTATAGTATATTGCAGAGATACCGGAGGCAGAGGCTGCGCCATTACTTCAAAATTTTTTTTTTAGATTTTTGGGAAATGCCACTATATGCGTTAAGGGAACCATACCATTGAAAATTGAATAAATCAGAATTGCATTTTATTTCATAAAAGTACTTAGAAACATGTATGGCACAATTGGTTACATCGAAAAAAGTGTAAAACCACAGGAAAACCCCCTCCCCCCACCTCTAACAGGGAGGGTCGAGCTCGCGCCAGCAACCCAATCTCAGCCTTTTTATATCATCAAGTTAGCCTCTGTTAGCCAATGTCATGCTTTGTTACATCTAGCAGTAGCAGAGAACTGTATCTGACGGCGACAGTGCTCCAGGACTGCCAATGCTAGGGTTTTAACCACAGATCTTGGGTTTTCAACTATTTCCTAGGGTTTGATAATTTTTCTCAAAAAATTGGCAAATATCTGGGGTTTTCTGTGCTGTAGTAACAAATTGAAAATTTTTAAAGATAATAAATTTTTCGACGATTGATGCAATGAATATTATAGCATTAAACCATAAAATTCGATTAATTGAAATTGGGTGCATTAGTTTGGGTGCATTAGTTAATTAGTAATTGGGTGCTAACATATTCCTGCTGCATCTGCTGCTAGAGCGTTCAGCTTTTGTTCGATGCTGGTAACGAACAAGTTTTAAGCTCAACTGATCGAGTGGCTGTCGAGTTGAAGTAAGGCCGGTTGGCGGCTGCTGTCGCACGAGTAGTTCTTCACTTGCCATTGTACCGGAAAGTTAAGTTTTGAAGAACGACACAAAGTGCGTATACATAATGAGTGAAGAAAATAGTGCAAGCAAAAAAGGAAGTGGTACGTTCAAAACTTCAAAGCCGAATGGTTAAACGAACCGGAGTTTAAAAATGGGTTTAAAGTGGATAGAAAAAATGATTCAAGTTTTTGTGTATGTTGCAACGTCACTCTCAAGAACGCCAACAAATCTATGCTGATCAGACACAGAAATACAGAGAAGCATAAAAAATCTTTTGAGGCAGCAAAGGCAAGTACTAGCATTACTTCATTTATCACGAAGAAAAAAGAAACAAGCGAACAGGTGGCGAAGAGCGAGCTTCGACTTGCCGCATATTTCACCGAATATAATATTATTTTTGCCAATATTAAATATCTTACGGTTTGCAAAGCAATATTTCCTGACAGTAAAATTGCGGAACAATTATCAATGAAACAAACCAAGCTCGCATGTGTAATTCAAGATGATTTAGCTTATGATGAAAATCATGTTAACTGAATATGCAGAGCGCAAAAGTTTTCTCTCCTTATAGATGAAAGTGTACAATTTTCTTACAAATCACACTTGTAAAACTGTTCCTATCGTAAAATTATGTGTACACCTAAGTAGTTCGCCCTTTAATATTTTGAAAAGTCCACCTACAAAGTTGACTTCGGAGAAAAATCTCTGCAAGCGAGGTGCTCTTATTGTTCGTACGCCTGCAGTGTCGCAACGCACCCTTGGGTGCTTCTACAAAGGTCCTGATACACTGGCGTTCATGACTGGAGAAATTGCGGCAGTGGATCCGACCGCCAGTTGAAGTGAGAACTGGTGACATGATACACTCAGCACGCAAGATGAAGCCCCGCGATTACAGAGCGTCAGGGCTGCACTGGGTCCAATACCGCAGGATTTCGACCCCGCCCACCCCTCTCCCTCCACCTCCGAGTTGCTACATGAAGTTGCCATTCGCGCCAATTTTTTAACTATGTAGTACTACTGAGGTTTATGAACCTATCTGTTCGCTTTACAGTTATTATTAATCACTGCATTATAACCACTATAAGTACTTAGTAAGTGGATATTATAGCGGAATACCAAAGTTAACCTGCATTAAATCAATGTAATAAGTTACGACAACGACCACTGGTGTTTGGCCATTCGACCCTCCATCTCGGCACTCAAAAACAGGGATTCTCTAACTTTTTTAACTTAATCGTAAACTAACAGAACTTGGCCTACCCTAACCCAACCTAACCTAACCTTCTTAACCTAACTTAAGTTAACTTACCTAACCTAAATTACCCTAACCTAACAATGTTGTAGCTGCTCGGAGGTGGTGCTGTAGCTGCTCGGAGGTGGTGCTGTAGCTGCTCGGAGGTGGAGGGAGCGGGGTGGGCGGGGTTGAAATCCTGCGGCATTGGACTCTGTGCGTTCCGGCACAGGGTCCTGTGTGCATGGAAAGTCAGTCAAGAAGGAAGCTTATGAAACAAGATAAAAGTTGATGAAGAAAGTTATGGGAATTGAGAAGCAGGACAGTAGTGGACCGAAAAAAGATGGTCCTAGACAAAACTACGAACATATTATTTCAACAGAAAGAAGGCTTACCTAACTATCAGTACAGTACCTCACATTTTTCCCTTGGGAGCGCTAATTCCCATAGATATAACAGCTGTGTCCACCTGAGAGGCGCGAACGTTGCTTCGTAACAATAATGGAGAATATAGAGGAAGGAGAGTCCACAAGACCGCCACGCACACACTTCGGATCAGGGTTTACAAGCATCCAGTTTTTGGACGAGGCTCAACACACAGTATTAACTAGTATCAGAAGTGAACTACAGTACCAAGGTGGCTAGGTGAGCTAATAACTGAAGCTGAAGCAGAGCCGTCGGCATGGCTTTTCATTACATTTTCCAGTAACAGCATACCAGTAGTGTTAAAGCAGTTACAGCATACGCTAAATAATAGCAGGGTAAAAATGCTTATGTATTCAAAGCAATGAACGACGCATGCAGATTTAGTGCAAATAAATAAAACTCTCAGTATGTGCACAAGCGTGTGCTAAGAAACAAAAATATAGATATGAGACATTAAATCCAATCTCTGTGTCTGTTGAAAGCTTGCATTGTCACGGTTGACACTGCAGTGCAAGAAGAGCAATCATTTGGATAAGTTACGAGCTAGTAACAGTAAATGAGCTTCCTATCATGACGCACTTTAGAAATATTGTAGCGATATAAGCTTATGAACAAAATTAATACATTAACAATTCAATATACTTAGGTCAATCAAAAAATTTACCTAACCTGCTACCAGATGGTAATATTACTCATGGACAATTTTCTTAAGTTTTTCAGTAGAACTTTTGGAGGACATAAGTCTGTTCACGTGTCTTGTGCATTGAAGCGTTCTACACACGGCAAAAAATTGTTTCAACTTGTCGGTGACCTGAACACAGCAGAAATTACAGTGATGCTGACACAAATCTAAGAACTTACAGACTAGTTTACGAAATCCTGATTCGTGCCGATACTTGTGAAAGCAATACAAAAATACTCTCTCGTACAAAATAATCAGGTCAATAAAGTTCTTGCTGCGGTAGGTGAGAGACTGGTCACACGATTCTACCTATTCTTTAAACGTATTGAACATGTGCAAGTTCAGATCTTGCTTTGTCAGTATTTGAGAACAATCGTCACAAGAGGATACAGAGGAACCTTTCAACTTGATGTGAAACTGATTGACCCTATGAGCTATGTAACCGCTGAAGTAGGTGACAGCTCCATCCACCTCCATGGACTGGAACATTCCTCCAGCAATCGTAGGCTCCGAAAAAGTTGTGGCTGCCTCAATGTCTTCAAATGAAATTAGAACGTCCTCTGGCTCAGCCTCAGGAATCTAAAAAAGATGAGAATACAACACTGTTAGATAAGAGTTTCATAAACTCTACCGTTTCACATATATTAATTTCCAATATAGAAGTGTGCGGCTTTGAAATATCAACGAAGGTTATGAACAGCAATCTTTCTCGCTGGACATAGGTTAGCAATAAACAAGTTGCTTGCATACCTCTTCAACAATGTTCCACGTATCCACGTCTACGTCGTCTTCACCCACTTCGACGTTGCTTTTCATTGGTTTTGTATGAAGAGATGCTGTTGATACTTTGCAGTATGAGTTGATGAAATCTTGAGGAATAGGGAACTTCTGCTTTTGGCGCATTTTTCCGAAGAATTTTTCTAACTCATCTTGACAAGGATTGCGAACACAGATGTATGGCAGAACATCTCGCGGAATTTTTTCTCATCATAAGTCCAACATTAACGGACTGAATCCACCCATCAATGAAAGAGCATTTCCGATTTGGATTTAGCACTTGCAACTCCTTCAATCAAGGGATGTAACCCTGCAAAGGTTTTATCGAAGGAGAACATGAAGTCAGGGGTTTTCTAAGAGGGACTCGGTCAGCAGGAGATTGAGAATTCAATATATCAAATAAGTCGTTGAATTTCTTGCAGAACAAGCTGGTTGCTGCTGATGATGAAGGAATGGAATCAGTTGCAGCATAAAAGTCTAAGGCAGCAGATGTTGTATTAGACAATACTTGAGTTGCAAGTTTAACTTTTATTTTTTGTGAAAACTTCAAATTGTAGACGTCATGATGCGATAAACGGGGAACACATTTAATACTTCTGTTTTGCTCAATTTCAAAAATCTTCTGAATATGTGTCGAAGAAGCTGAACAATCTAGGGAAAGAATTCTCAAATCCCCATTGTAGAGAAAGTTGCGAGCATTTTTGATCAAATGGGGGGGATCTTTGAAAACGAAATATTTCCTGTCGGCAAACTCGACAACAGGATTAGTTGGTGTACAGCCCATGTCTTTGAATGCTTTTCGCAAATTGCTGCCTTGGTCGCTTGTTATGCCCAGAACAGTGAAGTCTTGACATTCCATCGCAGCAATTGACTCCTGTAACATGTCTTTTATGCAGGAAGATGGCATTGTCGAAGCTTTAAAATAAAATCCAATTGGGTGTTTCCACTTTTTCGCAATTCCAGAGGCCATAACACAAAACACGGATGTGGCCATGTTCTTGCGTTGGCCACCGTTAATAGTTTCAAATCAAATTATGGCATCGTTCTCTCGGTTGTACGATAACCCTTTTCGGAGCGACATCTCATCCACTAGAAGGAAACAAAGTTTATCTCTAGCACTGACGGGTTTTACCTTCATTTTCAACATGGACACACTTTTAGCACTTGTACCAAGACGTATTTGGAATTTATTTATCAATTCATGCACAGTCGAAAGTGAGGGTAATGGTACCAAGTTCCTCATCAGTTGATAGTGAGTCTCTGATGAGCCTACAAGAATGTTTACAGCGAACCACTTGTGATACATGGTGTGTGATCTCTTGCCCCTTAATTTGTGCTTGACAAATGCACTGAGATAAGGACCAAGTCTGCCACTTAAACTTCTCAGGAAATTATCTGTATTTAACCGCTTGTACAGCACCTTTGATTTTCTCCTGAGCTTTTTCAGTGCTCGCCATGGCACAGAGGTTAAGGGCGTCGCCCTTGCATGTTAGAAGTCGAGGGTTCGTATCCCGGCGCTGGCGCGGCGATTTTCCCCGATGGGTATAAGGGAAAGCTCGAGCACAATACCCCACTCAACCCAGGTGTCGGAAATGGGTACCGGCTTTACGGGGGAGCCGTCATGGTGTCCTATATATAGTGTTAGTAATAAGGCATTTGAAAAACCAATGCACTAGATCATATGTATCAGGCTTGATTGGAAATAAAGCATCCTAAGATGCCGATGTTTGTTTTTCCTAAGTTTTCTCTCAGGAGCTGGTCTGCTGTTTTCAAGGGCAATTGTCGTTCCAGAAGGAGAAGCGAACAACCGTCGTTTACAAGGTACCACTGGAGGACCTGTGTCTCCCAACATAGAACTGCTTTTGCTACACGAATTCTGCAATAAATTGACGAAAATTAGATTGTATATTATATTTATTTCCCCCAACTTGTAAAAAGTAATAATTGTACACATATATCAAACTTTTACGTGATTGAAAGTTTAGGTTTTGAACACAACACATCTAATTAAAAAAATGCCACATTTAATCTACATGGATTGGAATCACAGTTTTTGTCAGTATTCTTTCTCCAAGGTTTCTAGTATTAAACTATGCATGAGTTCAAACATACCGAACGGTATAAAGTGAGTACCAATGAGAGACAGGATAGCCCTGTTCAGTACCCAAGAAAGTCAGCGAGTACCACGAGCCCACCCTTCTAATGAATCAAGCATCATAATTGGATGCATTGTGCAAAGAAGCAATACCTAAATGTATGCATTAATTCAATTCCAAGGACACAAGAAAAAAAGGATAGTTCAGAAATATGCTACGAGAATCACAACTGAATTATATTTTTTACTCGAAGATAATTATATTATTTCATGATAGATGCATTAAATCGAGAAGTGGAATGATTATAGAGGTAAATGAGTGAATGTGAATTTGGTATTGACACTGATGGAAATGACAGAAGGTAGTTCTCACAATAATTCTATAAATGCTGTTGTGTCTTAGAATAATGTGTATGTGATAACTTTTCAGCAATCTTTCGAGCTTTTGCTGCTAGCACTCATCCAACGCAGTCCAATTCTGGCTTGTAACTTGAAAAATCTATCTCACTACAATTCAAAGACACTTCAATGAAGTCCGAACTCTGGTCATTTCAACACGACTAACCTGTGTCGTTTCCCTCCACGAAGATGAGCAGCATTGTTTGCTGGAAGCACTGGTGGCAGGCCTTGAGGTGCCAGGAGTGGCAGGCCTTGAGGTGCCAGGAGTGGCAGGTCACGAGGCGGCAGGAGTGGCAGGTCTCGAGGTGGCAAGAGTGGCAGGTCTCGAGTCGGCAGGAGTGGCAGGCCTTGAGGGGTCAGGAGTGGCAGGTGTTGTAGCACCAAGAGCAATAGGTACAGTACCAGCAGCTGATAGAGAAATAAGGGAATAAATTGGGAACAGTGATATGGCATCTCAAATGAAATTGAAGCACAAATTTAATTCTTCCAGAACCTCTACTTCAAGTCATTAAATTCTTACTCATTAATAGAGAAGGCGGTTTAAGGTTCCACCCTATAACATAATTTCACAGAGCAAGTAAAAGGAAGCATCTAGTATGTAAGGAAAACATTTAAGTACAAACAAAAAAGAAAGCCTACCTCACCATCAGCTCAGGCCCTCACATTCTCGCTCATGAATACTACTTCCAATGAATGCAAAAGTTTTATCCCACTTATTGGGAAATCATCAAATCTAAGTGATCCTTCATAATGTAAAATAGGCAAGGCCAAGTGGTAAATTAAAGTTCTGCTGCACTGTAAGGGTACATGAGGAATTAAACACTGAGGTACAGAAGAGGCTCATCAAAAACTGGAAGAGCTCATCTAATTTAAGGAATACAAACCTATTTTTGCTAACCAAGACTAACATGTCAACACTAACACGGCACTAGGTATTTCTCATTCATGAAGCTCCTGAGTTATCTCAGGATTGTAATTCAGATCATATTAATTAACTTTGGTGTTGGTACCAACATTTAAACATTTTAATTATTTTTCTTAATTCAACACTGAATGTACATGGAAAAAGATTGCCAGTAATAATTTGACCCCTGTATTATGACTGGAATCATTTCCAATTCAATGCTGAAGTTTGTTTCCATACAAAAAACTTTCTTTGCTATGTTTCATTGAGTGTAATCATGAATTGTGTGGCATCCATTTCCTGGATAAATGCTACACACTTTAAAACATGTGTGAATACCATTCTCAAAAGTATTTGGAAATGTACTACACTTTCTTTGTGTAAACTAAGGCTTAATAAGTGGCAGCCATGCACTATCTAAATAATTGAAAATTGAGCTTATGGGCTTCAATTTTCACATAGGATGAATATTTCTTCAAGTGGCCTTTCCTTTTAAAAAATTTCAATACATGAAACTTAATGTTAAGATTCTTTTCTTTCATTTCAATATTCCTCAATTGGATTGGGGAATCATCATTTAATTTGGAAACCTACTTTTGTTAGGAGTGGCAGGCGTTGCAGCACCAGGCATTGTAGGAAGAGGTAGGGCAGGCCTTGCACAAGGAGTGACAAGGCTTGTAGCACCAAGAGCAGGAGGTACAGTGCCAGCAGCTGATGGAGAAATAAGGGAATAAATTGGAAACAGTGATATGACATCTTGCATGAAATTGTAGCACACTACACAATGAGTGATATTTCTAACAACCTTAATTTTTCCTGAACTTCTACGTCATAGCTTTTCTTGAACTTCTACGTTTTTCCTAGTAATACTTCCGGAGAAAATAAGTCAGTTTAAGGCTCCACCACCATAACATGGTTTCACAGAAAAAGTAAAAGGGAATGAATAATGTACTCTTGTTCTCGACTCAAATTAACATTAGACTCATTTCATAAGGTGCTCCCAACTGTCCCGACATGGTGTCCCGAATTAACGTGGTTACCAGACTGGCCGCATTTTGTTCAGTAGTGGAAAATGTCTGACAATGGAGATATGTGATTTGGGGATATGCAACCCTCAGGTATGACAGGTCACTACAACCCACTCTACATGACTATCTCAATCTAGTCAGTGTCTCAAACTCCAGGCATGTATAAGAAAATTTTTGATAGCATCTACAATAATTAAATCACAATCCTTATCCAGTCCAGCCAGACAAATCATACCACAATCATCTTGCGCACATCTGGCATAACACACATTCTCTCAACACATTCAAGAAACTCTCTCTCTCTCCTTAATATATTCTCATATTCGCTACGTACAATCCAGGGACAGAGTTTTCAATGGAATTTTTAACTCCCCTATCACACTGCTCACCTAATTTACTATAATTCTAATTCCACCTCTACATGTGTCAATTCCCTCTAAATGTTTACAGCATACAGCTAACAAGAGTTGGCTTACAGAACTACCATGATAGAACATTTCCCACTTAGGCACATTCTTTCCAACATAAAGGTTAATGCAGACTTTTACACCATGCAAAGCATCTACTTGTTCAATCGAAACACTTTTATGTGCCTTCACTTTTTTTTCTGGTGCATGTTCTCATTCCACGGACTGTCATTCATCCTCTGTTACTCTGTCATTCAAACATCTTTTGTATTTTACATTGTTTCATGTTTACAGTCTTTGTTCTCATTTGTTCTTTCTTTTTCTCACTTGTAATTGTTAACCACCTTAAATTCTCTGTACTTCTGAGTCTCATTCTTTCAATATTTTGCCTTTCTACGTCATACTGTCGTGCCAAGGAGAACAAAATATGGTTCACATGTGTTAAGTTAAATTCTAAACACATTTTCATGCTGCAAAAGTTTAGATTTTTTGCAATAAGAAAAATTTCAACCAATAAATGTAGAATTTTTTGTATTTTTACAAGCAAAATAAGCTTCATCACTTTTTAATGTCAAAAATTGATCGTGGTCTCATTAAACATGTAATAAACATTATATAATAAACAGGAACAGAATTCTGAACATCCAATTGGGAAAAAGGTATATATTCAAAATCTTCAGCAGTTTTGCAAGAACACACCATTTGGGCAGAACTCAAGTTTATGGTAGAACTAGAATTATGCTCCCTATTTCTGTTGACAAATCATTTCTGCATCAACCGAAAGAAGAATAAAGTTTCTACAGAGAGTGACAGAGCCTTTGTTGATCTTAATATCAATAACTTACAGAGAAAAGGGCTATTTCAAAATTTTAAAAATTATCTTGCAATACATGTAAAATCAATAAATATGTTCCTTTCACCCCTGCAGTGGAAAATTAATCAAATGAATTTAGACCTTTTATTCAAGTAAATCACTACCCAGCTTCTAGCCCCTGTATCTTGTAAACTGTAGTACTGATCCATATGAAATTTTAATTTATTATTATTATTTTTATTATTATGTGAATTACCCAATCTCAATGTGAATGCTTATGATCTCAATAAGCTTTATTCCTTTTAACTAGATCTTTATTCATTCAATTTTAGTAAAATTTCTATTTGAAATTGAAGTTCATTATAATTGAGATTCCATGTAGCCTCATCTGAAAATATTTTTTTAAGAAAGACCCATTGATCATGTTTCTGGACCTTGAATTAACCAAGAGGAACCCTATGTAAACTATGTAAACTTTGTATGGTCACATTTGGTGGCCAACTCTACGTCCAAGGCCACTTTTATAAACAACTCTGTCTGATCACTGTTCAAAGTATTAAAGGTCACCTTTGAAAGTGACTAGGATCGAAAGCTGACTTATTCAAAACCTAATCATTTATTTTAAAGCTGTGTAAAGTCAGAGTAGGTATGCTACTATTTTCCTACTAAAATACAGAGGCCTGCATGATGTTTCTTTTCTTTATAATAAAGGCAATGAGCGGTGAGAAGATAACTGTATATTTTAAAAAGCAAACCAAGTTATTTGTAATGGATCATTCATGCTCATTGAGTGCAATCAAGGTATCACAATGATTACTTCACACAATAGCCACTACTAAATAATTTTAGAGTACATTATAAGTTGCAAGCAAATTGAAAGAACTTGGATGAAAAACATGTGATGATTCAATGTGTTTAACCAATGTTTAATTAAAAAAAAAACTAATTAGAGATCCTGATTGTGATAAATTTTAATACAATACAAGCAGTTACTGCCTTACTGGCAATACAAAATTATAGCTAATTTGAGACAATTTAAATCAGCATTTATCTTTCTATTGAAACATTACTTTTAGAATAACATTTGCAACTAAATCTTGCATGAAAAGCATAGCATTCATTTTTCTTAATGTAAATTAAATTTTTGGGTTGCCTACTGCATTATTTATTTCAGCTAAAGTTACCAACAATATTTCTTACCATATTTTTGATAAAAATATAAAGCCCATAAAATTTCCACTCTTGATTAACACACTGCTATTATACGTCAATCCAACAGCCATTCATTGCTCAAAATCAAGGGGATGAGGAAAATCATACATAATTAGTGAAACTTTGATTTACTGCGTTAACTTGGATTAAACGAAACAACTAAAAGTTTTACATTACCTTGGTCTTGTACAGCTCTTTTTGTAACTGCTGAAGATTTCAATAACTTTCTTGCATTTCTGAATGGAGACAAAATGAAGTTATAGTCTGAACGAGAGAAGTGTTGGGCACACACATATGCCCTCTCCGGCCTTTTGGATCTCTTTTCCATCTTCAACGTTACATTACCACATGCTGCCATCCACTCGTCGTGATTTCCTTTTGGAAATAGGAAAAACGACAAATCAAGACATTGACGGTTATCATTTCCACAATTTTCCATCAAGCACTTTTCAAACCGTACGTACGGGGCCATTTCTGCAGCAATCTTCGCTACACCTCTGTCACAGCTGCTTCCAGATTCAGGTTCAAACAGAGTCTCGTGCCGATTTTTCGTCACGTGACAATTTCTTGGCTCCGTCATTGGCCGATTGGCACCTACGTCATCGCGGCCGGAGCTCAAACTCGCTTAGTGATAAGTTGTGGATCTTCTAGTATATGATCTGTGGTGACGCCCGTCTCTTTCCGACATGGTCGGATCGCAACAAAGCTCGAGGGCCACTCCACCAACTGACTGGTGTGCAGGGATGGGAGGCACTTTGAGAGGCATGCTGACGGTTATAACCGCGATTTTTGCCTAGTGTATCAGGGCCTTAAGCCTCATTCTGCCGTCACTGCAGTGTATCGGTACGCACGCAATCACGGATGTTTATTTATTGTCATCCCACAACTAAATTGTGGGCATGACGCCTCCGCCGACCGGTGTGAAGATTTTTTACGAGCAACCATCTTTGTCATGCGTTGTTGCTAAACCTTTGGCCAGCGTGGAGCTTCGGCGCGGGAGTGACCTGGGCAGCTGAAGGATCTTAGGCCAACGGCCGTATGAGGGGGCAACCCAAGATTTAAATTTTTTCCATCCGATTCGTTTGAATTTTGGCCAGTATTTGTGTTTGTTGAAAGTAAACTTCTGTTATTCGTGTAACTTTTTCGATTTAGGCCTGATTTTTTTGACAAATTCGAAAAATTAGGTTTTTGGTACATTTTTATGGATATTTCAAAAAAAGACTAGTCAATGAGTTGTTATGCTAAAACCAAACCAAACACAGTTTTAGAATCCTTGGAGCAACTCTAACAAAAGTAAGGTAGAAAATTTCACATTGGTAACTTTTGGTTTTATTTATATGCGATATTTTATCACTAATCAAATATACACTAATTTTGGGTTTTGTGATTGATAAAAAAAAATTTCTGTACAATTTGGAAGTTTGCTACCGTTTTTTGTTAAAAATGTTTCAAGGATTCTAAAACTGTCTTTGGTTTTGTTCTAGCATTAAATCTCAATGACTGGTCCTCTTTTGAATGTTGAAAGTTAGAGGTTTTGAGTATAACCAAAAACAAATTTAATGTTGAAGTGTAATTTAATGGACAATTTATATAATTGAATGCCGTTTTCATTTTCATTTCGATAATCTCCATGCATAACTTCATATGCACACTGTGCATTGTACTTAAAAATTGTACAAATTTGGAGATTTTTTTATTTTTAGTCTAATTCATATGAAATTTGACAATTATATGTAACTTTTGAAAATAAACACAATTTTATCTATCATTTTTTCGGTTTATGCTTAAGTTTTTGAAAAAATTGGACATATTGGTTTTATAGTTCATTTTTATTAAATAGAACTCATCGAGTTTTCATGCTAGAACAAAACCAAAGACAGTTTTAGAATCATTGAAGCATTATAAACAAAGTTACGGTTTCAAATTTTCCATTTCCCGTTTGGTTTTCTTTTTATATGGGGTCGAAAATTCAGAATTTTTGGTCCCCCCTAGGGGGGGGATCTAGTGTCCGTAGAGCCATAAAATTTTAGGACCGAATAGTCCACCTCCTAAGGATTATTTTCCAACAACAAAGCATAAAATGCTCACCAGACCGACAGGGGCCTGTTTTGCTCCCTTAATCTACTTGGTATGTCTATTGGCACTACATGCCATTATTCGAAGTTGGTCCACAGGAATCGTTTCACGGTGTTCCTGATCCGAAGGGAAAAGATCCTCTACATTCTGTGTACTTTTTGGGACCGTAGGGCTGTTCTCTATTCCATTTAACAAATCACTCCTAAGAGTAATGGGGATAGTAAGCCCCTTGTAAGCTTAATCCACTATTTAATCGATTTGTATCCTAGTGCCTTGAATGTATCCGTTTTTTCTTTCTTCTATCTTCCGAGAGGTTTTTTTTGTACGAGGCAGAAAGCGAATTGAATTTTTTGTAATTTTTCAAAATAAATGTAAACCTTAACTAATTTTCCTTTCGCTATAAC
Source organism: Platorchestia sp. MABIK (assembly GCA_014220935.1). Taxonomy (NCBI): domain Eukaryota; kingdom Metazoa; phylum Arthropoda; class Malacostraca; order Amphipoda; family Talitridae; genus Platorchestia; species Platorchestia sp. MABIK. Next base: position 27,683 of record JACJUY010003585.1, read on the forward strand.
ACGATTTCCGTAAGCTATGCAAGGGAAACTGTTGAGCTTAACTCACACAAAGCCTGTATTGGAAAATATTGTATAGAAAGTACTGATATTTTCGTGACTCAAGTGTTAGCGATAGTAGTCAGGTATTTTGACAAAGAAGGAGGAGGTCATGGATGCACTCTTAGATGGTGTTGTTGTAGAAGATGGAACTGCTCAAGGATTATATAAATCTGTGAAGTCATTATTAAGTGAAAATAACAATCCACTAGAGAACGTAATTGGATTTGACAGTGACAATTATTGTCGTTCAATGATGGATTCAAAAAGCGGCTTTCAAAAGTTATTGAAAGACGATGTTCCCTCAGTGTTCATAATGCGATGTATTTGTCATTCGTTCGCTCTATGTGCAAATCATGCTGTCAAAGAACCACCACCTTTTTTAGAAGCGGTTATGAAAAACCTAACGTCCTAAGTTTCTCACAGGGGTAAAAGGAAGCGTGATTTTACACTAATACAAGAGACCGTCAATTGCAAACTTCATAAAATTTCAAAGTTATCACAAACTATTGTAGATTGCTTTCTAGAGAAAATTTTATTTCGGCAACAATGGACCAATACTCAGCTCTACTTCTTTATTTTGAAACTGAAGCAAAAGCTGACAAATTTGACGGAGCAAACGATATTTTCGAAAGACTTAACTAAACATATGCTACTGTTTCTTCAATACGAGTATATTTTGAGGAAAGTAAACAGGCTCAATATTGAATTCCAATCTGAGCATTTCAGAATTCATGTATGTATTCAAGTATTTCAGAAGAACATCGAGACGTTTTGAGTTACTTAGAAAAGGATTCTGTGTTACAATTGAGAAAACTGTTTGATATTGATCCGAACAATACAAGTAACCACAAAAAGCTGAGTGAAATATACTTAGGTGGTCATACATCAGCTATTTTGATCAATGAGCCAGTTGATAATGTGACTGAAAAAAATTCAAAAGTGATTGCTGAAATTATCTAGTCGAACCCCGTAATCAGATGAGAAAGAAATTTTCCTGCGACGAAGATAACTTGATTGCAAAATTAAATACCTTGGGTCCAAAGATTACCCAAAATACCGATATCTCTTTGCAATCTATAATTCCTGTCGCTATTCATTTCGCTAATCTTGTACCAGAGAACAAATTAAATGATCTTGACCAATGACGAAGTTACTGTTTAGCGAGAGAAAACATTCACGTCTTAGACGAAAATCCTCCCAGATACTGGAACAAATTAAAAGACATAAAGGACGGTTTTCAAAATTCTGAATTTGGCCTCTTGTCTGCTCTTATGACAAGTCTAACTATTCTGCCACATTCGTCTGCTTCGGTTGAACGAATTTTTTCAGTCATGAATTGTGTTAAAACGAAAGAAACCAGTTCTCTGAAAGCAGAAACAGTAAGAGATATAATTTTGACAAAGCAAGTAATTTCAAAGAGCGTTGAAATGTTGGGCTGCGCACCTACCTTGTCTTCAAATAACTCGTTTTGTATGAGTCAAATCAAAAAAATGCCAGGAGTAAAAAACGACCTAGAACGACGTTTCAAAAACGCGTACAAAGTTTCAGAAACGTATCTGCAATAAAACAAAAGTTTTTTGAAATCATGGTTAAGGTCATTCACGATGTTTGCAATGTTGTCATAAAATATTGTGTGAAAATGACTTTTCTTTTATGCAGGCAATAATGGCTATCTTGGCTATTAGCATTTTGTATTGACTTGTCAAAACGTACCGCAGGTGGTCGAAGGTAATAATTGAGCGTTCAACATTGAACGTGTGAAGCAAACAACGTACAAAAAAGTGGCCTAGATGGAATTGTTTCTGTTGCTGATGTAGGTTATTTAACTGGCAATGATCACAACCCCAAGATACACTTCATATCAGTTTTTCATCTGATGTGGTGAACTACATTTTTCTGTGTACAACCAAAATGTTACATTTCTGAGTAAAAAACAAATGATACCGAGAACAATACCGTAGTCGTTGAACACCACGCTCATCTGAGCAGCCAATGCGCTGTTTATTGCAAGGCATGTGGCATCCTGCGAAGAAAGTGTTCTTCGTGAGCGGCGTAATTTTGCGCCGACACAAGGCTGCCGCATCGCCAATTAAGAAGATACAGCGACCTGCAGCCTGCCATCACCGCAGGCTTTGGTGCCGATCGATGAGCGCAGAAGTGTTTGCGACATCGTCGGTTTTAGCTGTGTTTTAGGTATCGGTTGAACTTTCCACTCAAAGACGAAGGTTGCGTGCGGGCAAATGGCCCTCGGCTGCATCGTACGAAGGCACTTACGGCTACTGTAAGCGCCGTCCGCTTTTTTTTTTTTTCTCCGTAATTTGAATCATCGAGTTTGACTTAGGTAGGCAATCTGTATCTGGCTAAGTTCATTCTGTTTCCGGACGGTGTGGAAGTTCGTACAATATTCATTGTGTCCTGTATAGTTTTGATATTTTATTGATTGGGACCGTGTTTGTGCCATACGTCCGATCTGAATTTGTTTTTCTTGTAAATTTAACATCTGTTCTTTTTTTGTTTCAGCTCTTTACATTATATAAACTATTCGAAACCGTTTATTAAATAAAGTAATGAAACGAAGACGCGTATCGAATAAACTCCATGTAAAATTTCTATTCTAAAATTCTAAAATTTCTATTCATAAATGCTGCGGCAGTTATAGCTACTGTTGTGAAAAATATGGACGGCTGCCACAGTTTGGAGGAAATTTTTTTCGAGATATTCCCAACAGCACAACCGTTACATCAGAGACATGATTCCTCACGCCCCACACTAGTAGGTAAAGTAAGGAAATAAATACGTAGGTACTCGCACAAATAAACAAGTGAAGTGAAATTTCCCTAACTAGAAATTTCTTTTACTCGAAAGGTGCTCACGTAGGTTAAATAAAATAAAAATAAAAATTTGAGACTTTGAGACCAAATAAACTTTTACTGAAGCCCGAAAAAGAAGAATTTCAAAAACTTCGGTATATACCAATAATAATTCATTTCAAGGATTATCAGGTGCTTTTGAACCCGAAGTAGAGAATATAACTAACAGTAAAGTGGCAAAGAATTCCACCAACTATAAGAATTTCAAAATTCACAGCTTTCTTTCGAGGACAATCTACTCTCTGTAAGGGCTACTTCGCTTACGAATATTAATTAGTATAAATCTAGCCACCGGTCGAAAATGCGCCATTTTTGTTTAAATAGGAATATAGGAGCAAAGCTTTCATCAGTACGAACACTTCAGTAACTACAGCTGGCAATCCTGATGTTCTTGCAACCGCGTAGCGTCTCTCCCTGTCAACATTTTCTTCGTCGCCACTGAATTTTTCTCCAAGCAACTCTCGGCACATATAACAACAGATCTCTTGCACCGATAATCTTCAGACCATTTTCAGCTTTCACTGCTAGCGCAACGGTAACGGACTCTCCAGTTCATTTTGGGGAAGCCAATACGGCTTTGTCCGGCAGTCTACCGAATTTGGAGTGCTGTATCCCCGCCTTGTTGGGGCGCCAGTGCCGGCGTGAGGGGAGGCTATTTAAACACCCTGTGAGCCAGAGTGCGCACCCATTATCATCACCTCACCACCGCAAGGAGCACTTCACTATCAGAACAGAAAATCGCACAGTTTGTCGTATTGTCGTATTGTATTGTAGGGGCGGGGTTTGTTCCTGTAGGCAACCACGGCGGCTACCATTCGTTGGGCAGAGTCTCCAACTTACTTTTTTTTGGTAGGAACCGTCATTTATTCACGACCCGTTCATTTTCCTCTAAATGTTATTCATTTTTCAAGCAGTCATCAATCCACTGTGTTGCTAATTCGGGTCATTTAAGTTCACAGTAGAGCCTCTGACAACCGGACTCGCATGACAGCTGGACATGCAAAAAATATTATAAGCATTTTTCACCATGTTTTCAAGGAAGCAATGAACGATAATACTGATGAATAGTAACAATTAACGTTACATTACTTACAGAAAAATAAAGCTCATACTTATTGCAATCGTAGAAACATTAATTTAGCATGTGTAATTCCTTGGTTAAGTCTTCCACAAACAAGATGTTTCGTTTTCAATATAAACATGCGATTCTTGCAAATTTTCCTATGTTCGTAATGTTCCTAAAAGTTTACCTGCAACAAAGTAATTTACGTTTCAATAAATCTCTAGTTTTCCTATCTTCGCGTAGATGACTTGACAACCGGAATTACTTGACATCCGGACTTGTATGAGTCCAGCTGTCAAGAACTCTACTGTACTTTAAACTCTTGTATGGTTCTTCATATTCCGCCGCCAAGCTTTTTTCGTTATTACTAGGATGAATTGAAACCTTTAAGTTTTGAAGGTCCTCAAAACAGGAAGTAAAATTGACGTTTTTTATATGTGACAATAATATTAGAAGAAGCAAGACTAATTATAGTGACATAATTTACTCTGGTAAATCATCAGCTTATCATGTTTCTCTCCGTATTTAATTTTTAATTAAATGTAATCAGAAGTAATTTTAGCGATGAATCACACGTAAAAAACTTAAAGCTCACACGATATTAAGTTAAGGAAAAGATCTGAAGCGTATAATTTTAAGAAGTCTGAGAAAGTTTTAAATACCCAACATACATGTAGTTAAAGTTTAATTGACCATAAAATACTAAGATGTGTTGGTTAAACTAGCTTTTAAGTACGGCCCTTCGCAGGTTTATTTTAAATGTAAGTTAGTGCGTACTTTATTACCCAAGTTTAAGGTAGAAATTATTTTCGATACTTGAGGTTGCCACAAATGGGATCTTACTGTATTAGGAGTTAATTTCCATTTAGGCTAAGAGCCAGTTTTATATGACGTGGAGCTACAGTGTGAAATAAGTGAAAATATGCAACATCCATCGAAATAAAAAAAAATAAAAAAACACTGAAATTGATTACGTCCAACTGCGCAAACTCAATTTTCCAATAAAATAGCAACAGATCTTGGTGAATGTAATGCTAATAGATCAATGGAAGATCTTTGCTTGATTACTCTAATTGAGAGTATTTGTGATGTTTTGAACTCTGAAAAATTTGAAATACCAATTTACTTAGTTGAGAAAATCGCGAAATTCAACAGATTCATTGTTGTAAGGAATATAACTGTGGAAACTGATTTGAAGTGAAAGAATTAAACGAACAAAAAGAACTAAATTGACAGGACGTACTTAGTGAACAAATTGAACATAAATGAATGTTCCAGCTGGAACGCTGCTTCTTTATATAGTCTTCGAGCGGTACACTTCTGCTGCTGCCTGTTCAAAAAGACAGTTCTGAAATTTGCTAGAAAAGTAAGTAGGTATGTAGGTAAACACGCATGTGAGGGAACTGGAACGCATATAGGTAAGGAAGAAGCTAAGCAGGTACGCACTCGAGTAAACAAGTAAGGAACTGACTAAGCAAATTGGTGTGTGCGCAAGTAAATAAGGAAGCTAGAAGATAAGCGCGCAGGTGGGCGAGAAAGTAAGTAGGTAAACACGTAACTAAGGGTCACGTGGTAGCTTGATGTGATTATTGAAGGGACCGTCTACTACAAAAAAGTCCGTCATATCCGGAAGGACTTCTCTAAAATTTTCAAAATAGGTGTAAAAAGATGTAACGATTCTTTTATGATTTATGGGCTTTTTATATTTTATTTGAAAGTGGATTTTTTTCGATAAAACGTTATATTGGGAATTTTTAATATTGTATCTCCAACAATTTTGATGCTACAGAACCGGCAATACGTTTTTTAGATAGCTAAATGTATTATTTAAATACACTATACGGGTTTTGAAATTTTGATTCACTGAATTTTATGAATTTTCACCCAAAAAATTCATTTTTTACTTCTCGTTAATTTTTCCCATGATTTTCAAACTATACCATTTATCAAAAAACGTGTATAGCTTTTTTCTTGCTCTTTTTAACCCAAATCAAATGACATATTTGCCATTCCTATACCTTCAAAACTGTGGAAGAAGATACATTTCGGTGGCAAGATGTCTGAACGTAGAGTAAGGAAAATGAGTTCTGAGTGTGTTATAATGTTTCGTTTTCGTACGAAAGAATTTCGACCGTGATTTATACGGCTGACTCTCGCCTCCGGTACGCCCAAACCTGCGTCATAGCAAAGGGGGATCCTGCGACCGAAAGTAAAAGTCCGTCAAAAGTCCGTCTGGGTAAATATCAAAGTCCGTCATTTTCTAAAGGATTTTTCTAGAATTTTCGCCATAGGAATGAAATGATGCACCCACTGTTTTACAACATGTGTGTTTTTTCATAATTTTACAAAAAAAACTGATTTTTTTCGAAAAAAACTGAAAAAAGATTATTATAGAAATTGTATCTTCTCCTTCAATTTTGAAGTTAAAGAACCAGCATGTTCTTAGATAGCTTAATGTATTACTTAAAAAATCATTGAAGTGGAATTTCGATATTTTGATTCGTTGAAATTTGGATCATTTCCGAGAAAATACATTTTTTTAAAGTTTGTCATCATTTCTATTATAATTTTTGAACAAAACTTTTTTCGGTAAACTTGTAGATAAATGTTAAGCTCATTTTAAGTCGTATCGATTGATACATTTACCATTCCTGTACCTATAAATCCGTGGGAGGAGGATTATTTCAAACGTCAACAAGTTCAGATTTTCAGGAGAGCCTAACAAACTCATCACTTGGCCATATAATGACGTAAGTGACTGACCTTTCTTCAGCTATAGCAGAAGAACTAACACTCTACAAAGCAATGAAGCATATCGTTATGTCCAGAAAAAATTCTCTATCACATGAGCTAAAAGACAGAAAATTTTGGATTTAGGTGTAGACCGCTCCCCTCTAATTGGCTGGTCTTTCGTCAGCTGTAGCAGACGAACGAACACACTTACAAGGAAATGAAGCATATCGTTAGATTTGTAAGAAAGTTCTCTATAAGGTGAGTTAATAAATAGATAATTGATAATTTTTGGAGATTTAGGGTAGACAATCTTCTCAGCTCCTTTCAGGACCCAGAGTCCTAGAGACGATCAGGTGACTAAGTATTGTGGGAGACATAGAGTGAGCTCTTACCGCAGGTAGCAAAGCCTCACCGAGTTTTTTCCATATGTTAAAAAGCGTAATGAACAGACGTACAGCGATGAAGTGTTAACTTGCCCTCACTCGGGAAGGTCTTTAAAATAATTTGATTAAGATTTGGGTGTAGAGCAAGGTGAGCGGGCTAAATAACCGCATGGCTTTTTGTTTTTTGCATGTCTAGCCTGGATAGAAGGTAGCGTTCCTCCTGCAGTACGAGGGTACAAGACATGAGCACGGGATAGATACTCGCGTTAACTTGACTTAGATTCCCAAATGGAAGCGGGTATGACAATGAAGTATATTTGTTTTGCAAGGAGAGCTTCAAACAACAGGGACGAAGATGAGTACATTCTCAAGAGTACTGCGCGATAAGGGCGACGAGACGATTTTGTAAATTTCCATTATATTAGAGGGATTGAACAGAGTTTCTATGCTTTTTAATGGAGGTTAATCGGCATTATTCGTTTGTATTGGGATGTAACAACAGAATTTAACATTTAGGTACGATGTTAGATATCACTAGGATTTATATCTTTCCATGCGTGTAGAGAGATCATAGTATTTGAAGACCTGAGATTATACGTTTAATAAACTATTAGAATGTCAATGCACACAAAATCCTGACAGAATGTAATTTTAAAAAAGATTTGAATAAAAATGTTTTTTTTGTATACGAATTCATATACTAGAAATACTTAGCAGGTACGAGACTAGTTACATAATTTTCAAATTAAAGTTGTTAACTTTTTGGACACCTTTGTTCGCAAACAAATTCTCGTTCATACTAGATGTTTGAAAAATAAGAATCTACGGAGTTCAAAATAAAATGTTCAGTCGAGCACTAGTACGCCGCCGTTGGTCAGAAACTTTCTTAAGGACACGATTTGGGTAAAATTCCGGATAATGGTAGGTTTTCGGTTTATAAACTCATCTTATAGAAAATTTTCTTGCGCATCCAACGATATAATTGGCTCTCAAGTACGTTCATTGGTTCGTCTCTTAGACGGGGTAAAAGACGCGCACTAGCGTGGCCTTGAGGCGCACCAATGGATGGGTTACCTCCCTCTTCCCCCTTATTACGAGTCAGTTTTGAATGTTCCTCTACGGGAATAGAAAGAGAGTTCATTCATGGCCTTGCTTGATAGGCTTTCGTACTCAAACGAAACATTCTATTACTCAGGGATAAATTATGATGGTCTAATTGAGTGTTTGTTTTGAGTCCGGCTGCTGAGTCATCAGCTAATTAGCTTGCTGTGTAAACATGTAATCGGCTCTTGGTGTTTTGAAGCTACAGGAATGGTAAATATATCAATCGAAAGGGCTTAAAAACAGCTACAAAGCAATAGAGTTGATTTGAAAAGATTAATTTGAATGAAGAAAAAAAAATTCTAAAAAAACGCTTTTCTGAAACTGGCATTTATTGATTTTTGATGTGAATCCTTCCCCCATAGTTTTGCAGGTACATGAATTCCTGATATATCAACCTATAGAACTTAAATAAAGGTACAAAATTCGTGGAGTTTATTTCAAATTAAGACTTAGTTCAAAAATTGGGAAATAAAGAAAAAACATATTTGAGAAAATGGCTCCTCTGAAAACTCACCTTATTGACCTGTGAATAGCTTCTTCTCCCACAATTTTTAAGGTACAGGCATGGCAAGCATGTCAATCAATGGCGATTGAAAAGATCTATAGATTCGGTGAAAAAATTTTTTAATATCTATTTGTGTTGAAAATAAAAAGCAAAATGATTCGAAAAAGTGAAAAAAGAGGTCGGTTTTTTGGGAAAAATGTTTCAAAATTACAAAAATCAAATGATCGAAAAACTTTTGCACCGGAACTCTAGACAAGGCAATTAGCTATCTATAAAATATTTTTTCAGTCCTGTGAGTTCAAAATTGTAAAAGAAGGATTTTCCACAACACATGTTCTTTCATGTTTTTTCAAAAATAATATTCATGTATGGTTACGGAAAAAACGCACAAAAAAAATATTCCTAACAATTTACATTTACGGTAGATTTCTCAGAACAATCCACCCAGAACTTACAGACTTTTTTTACCAGAAATTTCACTGTTCCCTTTACCAATTTTACTGGTGCCGAACTGTGTTATTATTATTTACGTGTCGTGAAGGGAATAGTCAAAAGACAAGGAAATGATAAGGATTACTTGCTCCTAGCAAGTACTCCAGCCCACCCACACCTTCTCGCGGTGGTACTGTTAGTATACCCATCTGGAGTTAACTCTTTACATAGTCGTAGATGTAAACCGGTAGCAAAGTGATCATAGGATTATTTATAAGGTTGCTATCTGTGGGTAGAACCAACGTGGGGGGCGCCCACTAACACTGGGTCTTTTATTTTTAGCTTTGTATGTTTATCTTGAATCTGTGTTTTGAGTGTTCAATAAAACTTTAATATCGTAAGCAAAAAGGAAAGATACACTCCTGGTCCCGGTGGCCTCGTGCCCAGAGGACCAGGCAATATGAGGAGGGGCGGCGGAGGCCCGCGGCCTAACCGGGGACACACCGGGAAGGACCAGAAGCAGCGAGCGAAGGAGCCAACAAAAGGGACAACCCAGCCAAACGAGATAAAATCTTTCAGGACGCCTCTCGCCTCGAAGACAGGCGAGCCGGCAAGTGCCTGTACAACTACTAGTGGATCTTCACTGATGGCAACGAACCATCAGCTTATAATGGAGACCACCAAAAGAATATCACCGACCGCATTACCAACATAGAGAAGAACCTCAACCAGCTGGTTAGATCTATAGGCAGGGTGTTACCAGACCGAGACATCTCGAAACTGAGTACCGAGGACAGTAACTCCGACATACCTCCAGCCTGCATCGAAGAGAGAATTAAAAACCTGGAAAACACCGTCGAGGAAGTAACCCGAGCTCTATCAGCTTTTTTTCACCTCCGGAGGAACATGGGAAGGTTACCCAGAGTGCGAGACATAGGAGGAAGAACAAATTTGTCCCCCTCGATGTTACCGAACAGTCACCACAGCGGGGCTTCACGCGCTTCTTTGCCATGAAGTTTACACCCGAAACAAAACGTAAGATAGACCCCTGCGCGGTGAAAAACGTAATCCGCACAGCTACCGGATCTCCGCCCAAATCCATCACCACCAGTGGAAGGGTGAGCTTCACACTCGAGGCCAGAGACAACAGACAAGGCCAGGCACTGTTGACCATCACCAATATAAATGGAGTGCCATGTGAAGTCTTCGCCCACCCAAAGCCCAATAAATCCAAGGGACTCATTTATGTCAACGAATACAACATGGAGAACTTCAGCGAATTCGAAACTGGGCTCAAGGAAAACTATAACATCAGCGAAGTAATTGCTGCCACCTTCATCAAAACAAGATACGAACAAACAAGCGCGATAATCCTAGAATTTAAATCAGAGTCTCCCCCGATTTCATATACATTCCCGGCGAACGATCAGACACCCGAGTATACCCATACATTGATAAACCAATGCACTGCGCCAACTGCCAGATGTATGGACACACCAGAAAGCGCTGCAGCCGAGCCACAACCTGTGGAAGGTGCGGGGCGGTGCGACGTGGCAGCAGTCAGTGCCTTGCTTCTGAAGTTGAATGCGTCCACTGTCACGGCCCTCACCAAGTTAAAGACAAAACCTGCCCCAGGCAAATCGAAGAGGAACAAATACTTACCATCCAGAACTACCACAAGGTTGGGAAACGCCGTGCTAGACAGATGCTGAACGGTCCAACTGAGTCAAATGAACCACGTGCCACTCCTTACGCCACTCACTTCATATGTACTCTAGGCGCAAATGAAAAACGCAAAATTTCACCCTGGGTGCTCGAGTGAAGCCTTCAACTTGAGCTGGGAGAAAAGCCGAAGAGAATTACATCCCAGGATAAGGACTCATTTATCATTGAAATCACCACCAAAGAACAAAGTAGCCTAATTTGTTACATAAAAACGTTAAACAACATCCCTGTCTCCATAGCTGAACACCCTTACTTCAACTCCGTCAATGGTCTCGTATATCTGTATGAATACGACCTCTCCAATTTCGAATGCTTCCGGGAGGGACTCATGGAAGACTATGGACTGAGTGATGCAGTGAGGGCTACCTGGATCAAACCGAAAAACCCGGTCTCCCTAGCAATTTTACTCACATTCAGACAAAAACTCCCAAACTACATAACCACACCCGGAGAACAATCACAAACCAAGGTATTTCCATACGTGCCACGCCCCATGTTTTGCAAGAAATGTCTGGAGTATAATCACACCCAGAAACGATGCACCAGGTCTGAAACGATTTGCGCGAGATGCAACAGCATAAACCACGATTCCGGCGAATGCACAAACATCAAAATAGAATGCCATAACTGCGGCAAAGACCACTTTGCAGGCTCCTACAAATGTATCGAATTTAAATACCAACAGGAAATCCTCGCAATCCAGCATAAATACGAACTGAGCAGAGTGCAAGCAAAGCAAAAACTGGACAGTGAACAACACCAATATCACAGGAGCTACGCTTCTGCCGTAACATCTACCATCGCAATGAACACCCTGCCGACAACCTCCAGCACCAATTGAGCAAGTGGGAACAGCCTCTCCAGCTCTTCCTCCAGAGCCCTCTCAACTTTCAGGCGGTACGCAGAGGAAAAGAAAAAACTCTGAAAGCAACGAAAAACCATCAGGAAAAAAACAGGTAGCTGAAGCAGTCTACGCTAACCCAAGCACAGGAGAAATATTTTCTACCCCCGTACAAGTTATACCAGATTACGACTCGGCAATGAGCGACAGCGAAATTACAAGTGAGAACAACCCGACCGTTAGAAGCGAAACCAGAAGAATTTACAACCAGTAACATAAATAAGTCAAACAAAACCAAGATGAATAAAGGAATCTGCATCCTACAGTGGAACTGTAGGATACATCGTCGCTCTCCAAGAAACGAAATTATGGCCCAATTCTAGTTTTTCCATACCCCATTACAATCTGCTTACCAAACATGGCCACTATAACGTCACGCCCCATGGAGGAGTTGGACTGCTTATTCATGAGTCTATTCCTTTACAAGAAGTCGCCATAACCTCTGCCATCCAGGTCATCGCAGCCACTGCCCACCTCACTCGACGGATAACATTTGCGTCCCTGTACACCTCAAGAAGCCACCCCAGAACCCAGGAAATAATTGAATGAAATAATAAATCAACTATCTCCGCCAATCATTTTGATGGGGGACTTTAACAGCTATAGTACAACTTGGGGTTGCGAAACCACAGATGCCCGTGGCCGAACCATAGAAGAAGTCATAGACCAACATAACCTCACCCTTCTCAACACAGGAGCACACACACGAGTCTCTTACAAACTCTTGAGTCCGCCATTGACCTAACTCTGGCATCTCCTCGTCTGAGTGTGGACTTGGTATGGGAGACTTCTGAATCTCCGGAAGACAGTGACCATCTTCCCATCATAATACGACTAATTGATTCACAACGCAATTACCAGAAACGCACAACATGGAACAACAAAAAGGCAGACTGGGTGTCCTACGAGGCGCACCAAAACTGGGAAAAACTTAAAATCTCTGACTAGCATACATGCTCCGAAGCTCTCAGCACATTTATCGACACTTTAACAGCAGTTGCCAATGATTGTATTCCAACAATAGAACTCACAAAATTCTTTCCGAAGCCCTACTGGAGTGCGCAGCTGACTCAATCACTCCCCAACCGCGAACGCCTGTATCAAAAATTCAGGCAAACGAAATCTGTACAAATTGCCTTTCGCTGGAAAAGAGCCAGGGCCATTCACAGAAGCTTTCTGCGAGAGGAGAAGCGGAAGGCAGGGACAGCATTTGCCAGCACATTTACGAAGGACACACCAATGACCCGCATTTATCAAAACATCAGAAAAATCAAAGGCAGACCTCAAAGACAGGTGTCAATATTACAAGAAAATAATATAAGGTACTCTACCGTTCCAGAAATAGCGAACAAACTAGCCGAAACATTTAGCTCTGTTAGCAGTGCGGCTAATTACTGTCAGGAATTTTTACGAAGAAAACAATGTGCAGAAGCTAGCCAACTGGATTTCTCATCGGACAACAACGAAACTTCCAACATAGCATTCTCTCTCGCCGAATTTGATTCTGCATTGGATACTTCAAAAAATACATCACCTGGCGCAGATAGGATATCATACCAAATGCTTAAGCATCTTCCAGAAATTGGAAAACGAAACTTACTGGCTCTCTACAACAAATTATGGTATCATTCATATTATCCCCCTACCTGGAGAGAAGCAGTGATAATCCCTTTTCAAAAACCTGGAAAAACACCACATTCGCCTCACAACTACAGACCAATTGCGATTACGAGCTGCATCGGAAAGGTACTAGAACGCCTCATCAACAATAGACTCATCGACTATTGTGATATGCACGGTCATCTCAGCAATATCCAGTGCGGGGGTCGCCGGGACAGATCCACCGTTGACCACTTAATCCGTCTCGAAACTATTATCAGAAACTCTTTTGTCCACAATGAACACTTTGTTAGCGTTTTCTTTGACCTAAAAAAGGCATGAGATACCACGTGGAACTGCGGAATTATGCAAGACCTCCATCATCTACACCTCTGGGGAAGACTGCCTTTATATATTCAGCAGTTTTTACGGGACCGTACTTTTAGGGTACGAGTAAATAACCACCTATCCAATCCGTGCCCTCAAGAAGAAGGTGTCCCACAGGGCTCTGTTCTTTCAGTTACCCTCTTCATCATCAAAATCAACGAAATAGCTTCACAGATCCCCAAAGATACACGTTACAATGCATCATTATATGTGGACGATTTCCGACGTGGCTACCGACGTAGTGACCTCAGCACTATTGAAGCTAGACTTCAAGAATGCATCAACAGAGTGGCACTGTGGACGCAAAACAATGGATTTTCCTTCTCGATGGATGAATCTAAGGCTGTCCATTTTACCTCCCTTCCAGGCTTTCAAGTGCCAACTACTCTAAAAATTAGCAACAACAATATCGAATTTGTGGACGAAATCAAGTTCCTAGGGCTCACGTGGGACCGAAAATTTACCTGGAAAACCCATATCAATAACATCAAATAAAGCTGCAAGAAAAACTTCAACATGATTAAATCAATCTCTTCGCACGACTGGGGTGGAGACCAGGAAACTTTACTCCACTTGTACAGATTATTCGTCCGATCCAAGCTGGACTATGGCTGCATCGTGTACAACTCCGCTGCAGCGTCAACCCTCAAGCTTCTGGACCCCGTTGCAAACGATTGCCTACGATTTGCAACCGGAACATTCAAATCAACACCTATTCCCAGTCTACAAGTCATCTCCGGCGAAATGCCCCTCCAACTACGAAGACAACAACTTTCGCTGAAATACTATTTGAAAATAAGAAGCCACTTGTCCAACCCAGCCCGTAATTTGGCTATACCACCTACCAACAGGAGACTCTTTGTGAACAAGCAGTCTACTCCGTCTTTCGCTGTTCGCACCCACGAACTAATTGAACATCTCCAGCTTGACCAACTGCGGATAAAGCCCTCATTCTCATACCGATTGCAAAACGTTGATGTACCCACGTGGAAAAATCCCAGCAGATATGAACCAGGAACTAACCTTCTACAAGAAAGAATCCACCCACCCAGCATTGTACGTCCAAGAAACCAGCGGCTGCGACGGGAGGAATACCGAGGGTATACGCCGATTTTTACGGACGGCTCTAAATACGACGATCGAGTCGGTGCTGCGGCGGAGTGTGGCGGAACAAGGAGGACAACATCTCTCCCCAGCGCTGCATCAATATTCACTGCGGAACTACATGCACTTGAACTGGCATTGCAAATCATTCGCGACCACAGTGAGGATAAGTTTGTAATTTATTCAGACTCCCTGAGTGCCCTGACATCACTGCGAAACGTACGCACTTCCCATCCTCTTGTACGAATCCTCAAACACCAAATTGACGATGTAATCAAAGATCGCAAAACTGTTAAATTGTGCTGGATTCCGAGTCATGTGGGTATAGACGGCAACGAGTCAGTCGACAAGCTAGATAAAACTGCCGCACTTCGCCCTGCGGAAAGGGTAATGATTTTTTATCGCGACTGGTACCCAATTATAGCTCGCAAGATCAATATCCGGTGGAAAGAAAACTGGCAACAAAAAGGAAACTTTTTACAGAACATCCGACCTGAACCGTACCCCCACAAAAAGAACCAATTATCCCGAAGAAATGAAGTCATCCTGAACCGCCTTAGATGTGGCCACACACATCTTACCCATGGATACCTAATGAACAACGCAGTACAAAAACCTCCACCCGGCTGTCCTCTCTGCCTACGTTGCCGCCTTACCGTGCGTCATTTAATTATGGACTGCCCAGCCTTACATCACGCAAGACGTCGCTACATTAGCCTATTCGCGGATAACTGTCGCCCACCTCCTTCTATCAAGGACGTGTTGGGGTATGAAGCTCCTATCGCTGAACTCCTAGAATATCTTCGGAAAATCAACGCATACGACCTCATATAAATAGTCTATCCAACCCTTGGAAAGAATTCATGCCTTGAACCATCTGCCATAATCAACCGTTGCGCTCACCACGAATCCCATACTATGAAAGAGCTTCCTGGATGCCCTATAACCGACGTGCGTTCATGAAAGATCAGCACCACAGCACCAGAGAGTATTCCAAGTAAGCGGTCGCGCGTCCTGTGCTACCACTCACATCTTTTGAGAGGGTTCCAGCACGGGTAAGACGCTCGGCCAAAGAGAGGGAGGGCTGCTGGAACCCCCCACTTGGGGGGTTCAGCTTGTCCAATTCATGATTACCTAGTGTAAACTAGGGGGGTCCATAGTTGCAAATTGCTGATGACCCTGGTGGAAACCCAACCCTAAATTTATTATTATTATTATTTTTACCCCAAACCGTTCCCTTAAAACGGATCATGCCTCAGGTAAAAAAAAGTTCCAGACTCTTCCTAGAAGTGCACCATTTAACATCATTTGAAAAAGTTCATACACAGGGATTTTTGCCGTTTAAATGCACAATATTTTTTCATAGATTCAATCATTGTTTTTTTTAACTAATATGGTATCACCCCCAAATTGCTGGGGTCAGATGCTACAAAGGAGATCAGTGCTGGTACGCATCGAAAAGAAAAACCGCCGTTGGGAAGAATTTCTATTGATTTACAAAAAAGTAGATTCATGAAGTGAATAAGTAACGGGATTTCGAATATTTCTTTGAGTAAAGGTCTAAAATTGGTAGACATATCATAAAAAGTAGACAATATCAATGTCTGGAGTTAAATAGTATAATTGAGAAAAAAGGAATAAAAGTATATTTTTTAAACTTTTTACTCCAGGTGCGACGACTACTGAGAGCACATAAATGCGGTAAATAATATTAAAGAGTGCCTTTAAGTAGAGCGTCTTCTCTCATTCACACATGAGCCGATGCTTCTGCGGCAGTCTTTGATGTCGTTGAAAGAATAATTAGTGGAATTAAATGATTGAGAATGTAAAATCAAAGAAGCAACATTTCAGATGCTTCAAACTAGTTTTTCGTGCATTCATGTCAACTAAAGTGTACCTAGTGCCTAGCTCGAAGTTGCTTTACCACATAACAAACATGTTTTTCAATTTTCTACTGAATTGAAACTGGTATACAAGATTCCCGAGAGTGATAAACGAGAGTGAATTGTCTCACAAGGTTAAAAATATTATACTATCTAAAAAATGAATATATCTGAAAACTGTTTACGATGACTCAACATATCAAACTCTAAAAATTACATTATGCTTAGAATTATTTTTATATATTTAGCGGAAATAAAACACAATTCATTCTACATTATGCTTATGGCATATGTTGAATAAACTACTCGGAAGGCAATAAAAAATTTTTATTTTTTGGCCCGCAATAAGTTGAGAAAAAAAAACCTTAAACACATAATGAGCAAATCAAAATACCGTCTTGAATGATTTATCACTAATGGAAAAGGGTTAGTCAGCATAATTTACAAAAAATATTACACAACTTAAACGTCAAAAAGAAACAAATATATTCTTTGAAATACATTTCAATGCTTGTTCATTATGTAAAATGCGTGGGAGACAGGTAAAGGAAGGAATTGGTATATAAATTGAAAGTCCCAAAGATATTCTCAATTATATTTTTGTATAAAATTTTGAGACGTAGGAACACATGATGCTGATTGGAATAGCAATTAATCTCTCCATTAAACTGTCATAAATCTGTGAGTCAGGGTACTAATTTTATCCACTGAAATAACTAGTCATTTCTGATTACAATTTAGTTGATACTAACTGATTACAGATCGTTTAGATTAGTCGTAGTATTGTCATGTTTGTATTAATAAAATGGAAACTTTTTTCTGTAAAATTGAACAGGCCACTGTTTTTTTCAGTGTACATAAAAAGGACAAATGGTTTAGAAAAAACAAAAATTAGCTTATTTCTGATGTCATGATGAAAATGTCGGGAAAATATAGTTATAGTCTAAACAAAAAATATGTTTTAGGTTTCTCATTTTCTAGTTAATCCCAATAATAACGTACGGACGTTGAAACTTGGAATAAAATGAAAACCTGGTGATAGAAAGGAATAGCAACAAAATTTCAACATGTAGATATGAATGAACCTAAGTGTGATGGATAAAGAGGAAAACCAACGTGGCTAAGAATATCATGATAAAAAACCAACGTTTCGGATTACAAAAAATCCATCTTCAGTGTTCTGAAATACAATAAATTGAAGTATTAAAACATTGTAACTAAAAATCTTCTGAATAAACCGGATGTATGATAATAAGATTAAAAAGACATGATAAAACAAAAACTATACAAAATGTTAACAAACAATGGAAAGTTTCACCGCCGTATCACATTCGTTTATCGACGGACGGTTTTTTAAAATGTATATCGACTCTAAAATGCGGAGATCGGATAAATTTGATGTTGAATCAAAAATTTTAAAATTTGTTTTTTAAAAATATGGTCTTTATTTGTATTTGTAAAAATTTGTATTTATAAAAATATGGTCGCACCGACTGTAACCTGACCAAACCAACCAACTCATTGAGAACATTGTTTGAAGAAAGACCATATTTTTAAAAATACAAATTTTAAAATTTTGGATTCAACATCAAATTTATCCGATCTCCGCATTTTAGAGTCGATNTCCGAAACGTTTGTTTTTTATCATGATATTCTTAGCCACGTTGGTTTTCCTTTTTATCCTGAAAGTGAGATTTCCCAGAAATCAATCTATTTCATTTAACCTAAGTGTGGTTTTATGATCAAAGGTAATATATGTATGCAGGCATAGTGCGAGGTTTTCTCAGTAGATTTAGCAAGGTAGCGGAGTCGGAGTCGCATGTTTTAGGGTGGAGTCGCTTATCTGAATGTGATGGAGTCGTAGTCGGAGTCGCTTTTTGAGAATGTGGTAGAGTCGAGGTCGGAGTCGTTCATTCGGATGTGGTGGAGTCGAATTTGGGGTCGCTATTTTTTGGTGTTTTCGATTCTAATTTTTGTTCGAAATAATTTATAATTGTTTAAAAATGAAATTAAACACAACTCAGTTGAAATACGTTGATGAATTTCTAATAATACGCAATGTGTTTGTTGAACATGTTTTTCGAGGTTCGAAACTGCGTATTTATACGTATTTTAATAAAATGAAAACTTTATTCTGTAAAATTAAAACCAATTAAACAGGCGACTGTTAGTGTATACAATAAAGACAAATGTTTTAGAATAAGCAAAATTTGACTGATTTCTGATGTCATGATGAAAATGTGGGGAAAATAAAGTTATAGTCTAAACACAAGAAACTTTTTAGGTTTCTCATTCTCTAGGTAATCCCAATAATAACGATTAAATTAAATTGACTCCGACTCCATCACATTCAGGAAAGCGACTCCGACTCCACCCTAAAACATGCGACTTCGGCGACTCCGACTTCAAAAAAATGAGATGCCTACGAGTGCGAAATATAATTTTCGTACAGGAACAATGAAGCATATTTTACAGTTAAAAAGCTGGAAATAGTAATTGAACGCAAAGTAAATTCATTCTATTTATTTCTGTTTTGTTCAATTCTCCTTCAATTAACACATAGGATGTTAAAACTAGTAGTAAATGTGTTGCAAGTTACTTGCAGAACAGCTGAGCTGATGTACCCAATACATTGTGCTCACACAAAGAGTGGTACCTCTGTACGCTCTTAATATGTCTATATTCTATAACAGTGGTTCCTTATAAGGATATTTTCTAGTCTATCTTTTGGTTATGCTTTCACGTATGGATTGATAATGACTAGTCTTTGCAGAAACCTAAGGTTATGTTGTGATCATAAATATTTCTAGTCTTTAGGTTATGATATACCGATAATGACTAGTCGTTGCGAAAATCTGAAGCCACGGTCTAAAACATAAAGACTTCTAGTTTTCAGGTTGTGTTATCACTGTTGATAATGATAATTCAATCAGCTTATTCTGATGCTAATAACGGGAATATTAGTTGATTTTTTCAGCGACCTATGCACCTATGTACTTCAAATTTATCTCTTTGTTTTGTTTACTACCATGTATTTAGGTCAAGTTAACATGTATTTATAATGAAAATTTCTGCTTTTTCTAAAGTCATTCGTTGAATATTGTTGATTCTTTAAGAGGGATGTTGCATTTCACCATTTCATTTACATGTTTAATTTTAACTGTAATGGTATCTATTTCTCGGCATTATATAATTCATTGCTTCTTCTCAAGAAAGAGTAGGCAATGATG